>JAQGBT010004162.1:0-17360 GCA_034698585.1 Disparrhopalites patrizii | reverse complement strand
CAGTTTGCCTCAGTTCGTCGCCAGAAGTCGTCCAGGTAGGAGGTGCTGCCGCGTCGCTCTCGATCTTATAGGACTGTAAGCCTATATAGCAGGTCATCCCAGATGTGGCAACCAGCGGAGAGTACGTGTGCTGCACTTACGTTTGGGCGACGTTTCCAGTGCACACTGGGCACAGGCTCTATCATTCCCACCAAACGTTTCTCTTCATTCCTCTTTCTCTCCCATCCCACTGCAAATCCTCGTTACGTTTTGGCTCCAATGTTTAAATGCACCGACGGTGCGGTCTTTTGCTACGTTTTTTCACGAATCAAGTTCACATGGACCGAAGCGGATCAAAGACTCCAATAATTGTTAATTGATAATTACTGCCTGGTGATTTAAAGCTGTAATAATTAACTGTTTATTAATTGTAACTTTAGTCTCCGGTAATTGATAATTACAAATTTAATTACCCAGTAGTTAATTGGTATTTAATAATTATTAATTTCGAAGGCGTTAATTGCGCAGGCCTGGTTGGGTAGATATAATTAGAATAAATCCTTAAGCTTAGTAGAGGTAGCCGCCCCTAAAGGTGGCCGGGTTCTAAAGTTGGCCGGGGTCTAAATATGAAATTGTTCAACTTGGCCCGGGCTATCTTTCGAGTAATTACGGCATAATATACCTATGTATCTATAAATTTTGGGTATGAGTGGGGCATTTGGAGCTCTTTTTATCCAGCAGGACTAAAATCCTGACGGCTGTGGAAAAGTGCGTAGAAAAACTTGAAGTTACCTGAACTTCAATGTGTGCGTCCGTGCCATCTACAGGGACTAAATCGTCCTCCTTGCCCTTCGGCGCAGATCTCCCAAGAAATCCGGAAGGTGTCCGGACGAGCCTCAAATGTGACGTCCCCGACGTTCATTGAGTAACAAAAGAGCGGACTGTTTCCTATGGTATTATATGCCACCAAAAAAAAACACAACCATGCCCATTCCTATACGCATTGCTATATCCCTCCTTGTGTAGATTTTTTTTGTGATCTTTCCCGATTCATAAAAAGATCCGCTTTGGATGTGATCCTCTTCATCATCGTCATCTCTCATCAATGATTTTGGCTTAAAAAAAAACATAAAGGCCATATAGCGCCAAGTTAACCTGTGTATTTTTATTAGTGACTCGTGATTTTGTGGAGGAAAAAAAAAAATAGCTGAAAGAAAAAAAAAGTTGTCCAATTTTCCCAAAATTTTGGTGATTCCATATAATCTTATGGAAAATCTATTCTGTGGATTTTAGTCACCCAAGAAATTGGGAGATTTTCTCCCCCAAAAAAAAGACTGAAAGGAAACCAAAAGGATATATTTTTTGGGGGGAAATTTTATTAAGTCAGGATGTGAAGAGAGCCGAACGTTTTTGGGAAGATCATTTTGTGGGAATGAGCAAGATATGGACAATTGGAAGGAGATACACATTTGAAGATTGAATTTGAAGACAAATCATCTTTGTTATTGGTTCGACATTTTATTTTGGAACATTTATTTTCATTGAGTTTTTACAGAATTTTTGGGGATTTGGAAAACTCTCCATTTTCTATACTTTCCCAAATGATTTAGCTGAGAACAAAAGTGTGGAATGGTCTGGCATTTATGGATTTGAAGTTTTTGTTTTGAATATATTTTTTCTATATACCTTGATAGAAGATCAAAAAACCCACGCAATAACATTGAGAATAAAAAGGGAGAGTAGATGGGAAAATTGCTGACAGAAAGAGTTGTGACTGCAAGGAGAAAAATAAATTCAGTAACCTTGTGCTTTCATTAGCATTTTGATGAGTCCTCCCAACGTCATTTAGCTCTCTGCGGGTTACTGGCATTTTTCCTGGCAATAATCAAGAAAAAAAGAAGAATAGTTCATAGTTTTTTGAATGAAAAACTATACATCCCAACAACTCCTTGAAGCAACTCCGAAATTCTCATACATCATCAGCATCACCTTTTATCTTAACAGATACATCAAAGGAAAGAAGTGCGTCAAGTGTTGATATCAAAATTGTCCTCAAGAGCAGTTTATGATATGTCCCTGAGGTAAACATTGTACACTTCCATGATATATTATTAATCCCAATGTTCACCTTCAATTACTTCATCAACTTTCCTAAAAGGAAGATCGAGTTTTTTGTAAAGGAAAAAAAAAAGTGCCGTGTGATTTAGTTCCTGGATCATCGCCTTTTCACTCTTTTTCTTATTGTATCTGTGTGTACATTTTCTGTATACATTCTCTTGTTTTTCGTCAGTTCATGAGTTGTGTGAGATCTTCCTGAGAGAAGGCGAGGGATTCCACGGGAATCTGCAGGTTTGATCGAAGACATAAATTTAAATATTTAGATAATACGTGTAGATTACGTGGACTCAGAAGAAGAGTTTAAAGAGACTTTTGGCGTATTTACACATGAACAGAATATATACTCTTCCAATCCTTCTTCAGCATCATCGTTCCCCTCTTCTGTTCCATCATCTTCGTAATTCTTACAACTCCTTCCCTGAAAATGTTAAGCTCCTCGAGGGAATACTACTACGCTTTGGAGCTAGAACAATGTAGAAGTGGACAATGTCGGTAAGTGCTATCAAAAAAATTAATTGCAATTCCTTATGATTTCTACTCTTGGCTGAATTTTTTGCTTTCTCCCCATGATTTTTCTCTTTCGCCATGCCTCTTTCTGGTTGTTCTCTCCCTTTTCCTTCTTGATACTTTACATTTTCCTCTGTCTCCTTGCTTTTTCTTTCAGTTTTTTTTTGTCTTGTTGACCAGTCCTTTTTCTCTTTCGTCCTCTCTTTCTCTGTCCATAATTTGTCTCTTCATTATCCTTTTTTGTGTCTCTCTCTTTACTTCTTTCTGGCAAAGTCTTACCTCCTTCTGGTGTCTTTTCTGGTATATTATCTCTGTCTCTACCACCAATTTCATTCTTTCTTCGCTACATCCATGCCAAGACACTCTCTGTACTTGTCGGTCTATCCTTTCTTGTAATTTCCCCTCTCTTTCTGTCTTGGTATCTCTCTGAACTCTCTGATTTATATTCTCTCCCTTCCCATTGTCGATCCCTGTAACTTTGTGTTTCTCTCTGTCTTTCGCTAATCTCTCAGGTGTATATGCAATATGCATGCACGTATTGTTTTGATCATGTACAAGGATGTAGTTTAACACTGAAAAAAAAAAGAGTGCGAAAAAAATGGTATAAAACACGTATATACCCCGGTCTATAATACACTTGTGGCAGCTGGCGTCCTTTTGAATCTCTCATATAATACTTATATTATGTATACAGGATCCCGTAAGGAGTTATAGGTAACTAAAACTGACAAAGTGTACAGAAGATTATCATACTAATATCGTGATGGTCGTGAGAGACAAGAAGAAGAAGACTACTCAACATTTCTGAATATTACATACGCATTGGGCTTGATTTTCAAGTTGTGTGTGTGTGCGCGATCAAAGTATACATAAGTACTTACTCTTGACAAGAAGTTGTACTTCTTCTGTAGGATAGTGTAGTGTTGAGGAGAAGAAATTTAAAATTGACTTTAATTACAATTTAAAAGCCGTGAGCAAGTACTATCCCACACACAAAGTCCCCATAGTTTCTTTCTTCACTTCTCTCCTCCGCCCTTTGTAATTTTTTTACGCCTTTTTCTATATACTTTGCTCCTGTCTGAGCATTTTTGTGTTGTAATCCTTCCCCGTAATAAATTCCTCTTACTCTTAATTACTGAATTCACTTTACCGTGAAATTTTCAAGATGCTTGCCCCCCGTACTTGTTCCTTACTCGCACGGCCATGGCTTATTTTTTTTTTTTTGTGTTCAGTGGCAAATGCATGCCAAGAAGAGACAAAAATCAGAAAGTTACAAGTTTTGCGCTTCTTCTAGTATTGACTTGAAGTTGCCAGTTTTGTTTATTATTATTATTTTTTCAATACTCTACACTTTGTAATACGTCTGCATTTTCCCTAGTAATGTAAGCAGGATGCGGGGGGTCAAGGGTATACAATTGAGAAATGAAGTAGAAAAAGTTGGTGCATACTTGATATACTACATAATACTAATTATAATAATACTACATAATACTAATGATGTACTACATAATACTAATTGCTAAGTAATACATATGCTGGACGAAGTAGGTGCAGAATACTAAATTCTAAATTCCCTGGGATCTGTATGTGTTCCCACAGTGGAAATTTCGTTCAAATTGAAGAAGCCCTATATAGTAGAGTATAGTGTATAAAAACGGTGTACATTTGTTTTGTATTGCTATTGCAAAAGGTCATTTTCTCATCCCGTCATCCCTTGAGATTTATCTGCAGCTTCTTTCCGTGCGTTTCCCCTATTTCTCTGCCATTCCTCCCCCGCACTTTTTCCACGCCTGTGTATACGTATGTTGTATATGTATACTTTCTGGTATACCCGCAGATCTGTCTGCGAAAATTCCGGGACCGTAATGGAGCTACTCAAATATTAAGGATGGTTCTTAGGACACCCACACACGTTTTTTCCCCCGTCTCGTGGGCTTCCAATCAATAATGTATGTATGAGGGGTTTTTCTCTACCCTCAAGAAGACCCAAGTTTAAATTTAGCTCTTAAAAGGTACTTTGTGCAACTCTAATTTAATCTAAAATATCGATTCTGGATGCTAGAACGAGAGAGAGAGGCTAAAAGAAGAAGACTAAAAGGATGAAACAGACTGAATAAAAAGCAGGGACAGAAAGAGACGGAATGGTGAGAAATACATAAGCTGACAGAACCATACATTGAAGGGGGAAAAGGCGGAGTTAAATAGATGGGAACAGGAAAGAAAGAAGTGGGTAGAGGTAGATGGAGAAAGACAAGGAGGAAGCGGTAGATCCAATGATACAGACAGAGAAACGGGGTGGGATAGCAAATCAGATGGAAAGGGAAGAAAGAAAGCTATAAAGGAGATAGTTAGAGGTATAGGGAAAAGAGAAAGTCAAGCTCCGGTTGTGAGAGTTTGTTCTACTCCGGAGGTGCGGAGGAGGAGGAGATGTCTTGTGGAATGTGAAAGAACATCCGACTGTCAAATTGAGGACATTTTATCGGAGTGTCACCATCGTAAGTGCACGTACCTAGAAAAGGGTTGAAAAGAAGGAAAAATGTCCTTTTGGAATTCACCAGCGAATTCGCATGCGAATTCTTTTTCTGCTATACATCAGTGTTCTCTTTCTCTCTCCCTCTCGATCCTGTTCTTTTTTTTGTTGATCGTATCCCAAAGAGCGAAAAAAAAAATCTTTTGAAGTCTGAGAAATTCTTTTGATCTCCCTGGTATGAAAGTGTCTCTTCAGGTGTGGCTAACACATCTACAGATTTCTGTTTAGGTATAGATTGCTTTCCGCCGTGTTCTACACGCTCATTTCAATGTCATTTACCAGTACATTAGCTCTTGCTCTGTGACAATGTTCCATGTTTGTATTGTCGGGAAATGTACGAGAGGGTCACAACAATGGTATTCACTCTTTTGCACCACGACGTGTGTAGTTGACCAAATGGCAGCACTCTTTATTGTGTTTGTAATATTACAGATACGTTGATAGGATGGAAAGAATGCTGTATTAGTTGGATGAGAGAAAAAAAAAGGAACAACATGGATCCATTGTTGATGAGAAGGGAAGATAAAAATTGGAAGAAAAAAAAAATATGTATACAAAATTTTGTCTATACGGTAGACAAGAAATTTTATCGTCTTTGGCATTTTACCGCCTTTCTATACCGCTCGTGCACCGCTATTACTTGGTGCTGGTATGATTAGTATTATGATGGTAAAACCCTTGACCTTTGACATTGTGGCTAAATTACCAAAGTCAAAGAGTGCGCTTCCTCCTCTTTTTGTCATAATGGCGTTGGAGAAATTGACAATTTTTTCTCACTCCTTTCCTGCCCCATGCCCCGTCTCTTTTCCTCCTTGCCTTCGTTTTTTTCTCTTCGTCTTCTTGATCTGATCCGACAGACAGGGATGTAGAGGATTGGGTTGGTGGGTTGGTTTCACAGTAAAAATCTGCACAATGTGCGACAGGATAGAAGAGAAAAAAAACGTGGGCCATTATTTCTGTCATTACCACGGAACTGACGTATATTTTACCTTGTGGTGCAATACTTGACATTTATGTATGTTAGTTATTTATAATAAGCATGCAGGTACCCAGCCCATATGCGTGTGTGTGTTATCATGTGACATGTGAGTATATAGACCTATAATAAAAGATTTTTGCACAAGGAAAAGACATGAAACCGGAGGTAGGTATCCTTACATTTTTTTCTCTCTCTCTCTCTCTCCACATTTCAAACCCTCCACCTCCTCAGCTTAATTCCGTTTTACTATTATATTAGGACCTACGTACACCTTCGGATGGGGTAGGGTTTTTGTTGCAAATCATGTAATCCTCATTACCGTCCGTGTAATGTTGTTTTTTTTTGGACATTGTAATAAGAGAAACAATAAGTGCTTGTCTCGCACTGTGTGCAACTTTTATGACGACCTGAGTGTTCCTTCACCTATCCCTCTTTTACTTTTTGGAAATGAAAAAAGGTTTTGGTCAAGGTTTTTTTTTTTTTTACTAAACGATATGCACAGAGAGGATGTGGAAGGTATTAAGTCAGAGTGAGAGAGAGACAGTGAGAGGGAGAAAAGGGGAAAGAATCAGTGGCTGACGGACCAAGACGACTAACTAACAAACGAACCATCAAGATACTTTGTCTTATATTAATAGGGAGACTCTTAAGTTCATTCATTCTTATTCAACATTCATCACCAGCAAAAAAAAAAACATTATGGAGGGAGAGTTTGAGGCTTGGAAGTATATAATCACATCCTCTAGGGCCTGTTAACTTTTTGGTTCTTTTCAACTATAGTTGTCTTCTCCTGGTATGTTCTGCGTGAGTGTGTTGTGTGTGCGTAATACTCACTTGCGTACATACATTACGTACCTTTTTTTGAATGTGCTTTTCTGATATTGCCAATGGGCAGAGTTTTAAAGCCAAGAGAGAGACATGGGGAGTGGACAAAGAGCTTGGACAGAATGATATTATGGGAAACCATCCCAAACCCTGAAAAGAACAGAGTAAAACATCTAGTTATTGGAGAAGTAAAATAAAAAGGAGAGAAAAGGTAGGTTCGTATAAGAATAGAAGGAGAAGGACGGGTCCAGGGTGTGATGTATAGTGTCAGGATGCAAAAAATACCAGATAATGTAAGCAGTAAGCATAAGCAGGCTTAATGTTTAGTGAGCCAATAGGTAAAAAGAAGAATCCATAGAACTAATAAAGAGAATAGAGTGAGACGGAGTGAGAGGGAAGAATAGAAAAGGAGAAGACAGAACACAGGAAAGGCGAGCAATAGAGGGAGAAATCTAGAGCAAAAAAAAAAGAGAGAAAGAAAGGGAGTAAAAAAATCCGGTCCCGAAATAAGGGGAAAAGTGACGGAGAAAGGGAATATTGAGACAAGGGCAAATGAGGAAGATGATAAAAGAGACAAAAGGAGCAGTGGGAGAGAGGCAGAAAAGGTTAGGAGCACCAACATAGTAATAATATAGGAATTATTTAATGTATTGTGTATAGGAAAGGGCTTTAAAACAACAAAAAAGCAACGTTAGGACGAAGTCTACGAAGTGCCACCACATCAACCCCTAGCAGTAGAAGAGGAGCTCCTTGCGATGTGCATACGTGATAAAGGAGTTCTTTTGGGTTCGCTCTAAACTTGCCTCACCGCACGAACCTGAAAAGTTCACATTCAGTATTTAGCTCTAGCATAGTTAGCATCTCTCGTCCGTACCAGTGAATAGAGACTCTCATCTCTCTCTTTCTCTCTCTCTCTCTTGTCCTCTGTATTTTAGTATATAATATCCTTCGGGGCTCGCGCTTGTCCTTTTATTTTTCTCTCCACTTCTAGATCTGACAGAAAGTGTGTGGTGGTGTCGTTGGTGGTGTTTATCTCTCTTTCTCCCTTTGAAGATAAAAAAAAAGTTGTCTCTCCATAGAATTCACCGCAGTCCCAGTGGTAGTAAGATTCGTAGTATATATAGGAGTGGAGGAACTGGGAGTCGAAGGAAGTTTTTTTTTTATCAACAAGATAGGTGGTATTATAAGTGTTTATTTTGCATCCTGTCTCCCTCTTCATTCACGATTCAATTCGTGACACGAAAGGTAAGCTGTAAAAAAAATATACTCAGCTGTACACTCTCCCAGTCAGGTCACTACTATTTATAATAATTATTGCGGGATTCATTTTTGTTATTATGTACTATAGGTACACATTTACTACTATTCTGTATACATTACGTCTATTTATTTGGTCACACGCAAAAAAAAGTGTATTAAAAACTTCATTGTCAAGTCAGAACAAGTGCGGATAAATAAGTGGGACTCCACGTAGTAATTAACATACTATTTCATTATTGGCTGGGTTACCTGGGGAAGAAACGGAAGAAAAGGTGTTAAACGTCAATTGTAATTCTACCAGGAGTGTAGTCTATTATTTCCACGTCCGTTTTTGGGAAGGGTAAAAAAAACTTTTGGTGACATTGCAAATTTTGCAGTTTTGGTTTTGGAGGTGGTTTGTTTAACTGATAATTCAACCAAGTTCGACAATTGGTGGGTTTGCTGTATCGATTTTTTGGCGGTGGGTAAAGAAATGTTAATGTGATAATTTTGCATTTTTATTTTGATGAAATACTATTTATAGAATTGATTGTATTTCTAGTTTACAAATGTAGACTTTTGCGGTCCACACAAGTAGTGCAGTAGTACATATTTGCGAAAGCATATTTTTGTAATTGAATATAACGGACTAATGATAACGTTGGTTGTCATTAAAGTTGAGGGCACAGAAGCGGCTCTATTGTTTATAAAGTGGAGGAAAATTGTTTTTTACTGCCTAATTTGTGTGAAATTGTTCATGATAAGAGGAAATCATAAGTTACGCACGACATTGAATATACTTGTTACTGTATTATCTTTGTATTGTTGTAAAATGTCTGTTTTGTCTTAATGTGGGAACTTTCTACATTATTTTCAGATCCTTGATGGAAGTGGGGGTGGAATCTGGCTGAAAATGTAAATGAAGACGTTCCTCCGAGTGTCCGAGGCCGTTTTGAAGCATTTGGCAAGATCGCGTTGTTTGAACATTACATCCCTCAAAGTTGTCCGATATTAATGTTGAACAGATATAAACTAGTGTATACGTTTGTGAGTTTTTGTTACCATTTTTATTTTGCTAACCAAAAGTTATGGAAAACTCTATTAGTTAGCCCATGAGCAAGAAAAGAGGATACGACAGAAGAAATCAATTAAAATCACTATCCATATTTTCGGACACGAAAAAATTACAAGTGAAATAAGAGACAGAAGTAGAAAATCAAACAAAGCAGGAAAAGACATGAAAGTGAGAACGATGGCAGGGACAAATAAATTGCAACGGTGCCCACCCCAACAAAATAATATTACGTCCTTATTCTCCAAACTACACGGAGCTTTCTCCGAAGCCATGGCCCCACCCAAGTTGACCATAGACAAACGGACGGTGGAGAAGACGTGGAAGTTGATGGATAAAGTGGTGAAGCTATGTCAACATCCCAAGATGAACTTAAAAAATTCCCCTCCTTTCATCCTCGACATTCTCCCGGACACGTACCAGCACCTCCGTCTCATCTACTCCAAGAATGAAGACAAGCTCAACTGCCTCAACAACAACGAGTACTTTCGACTATTCATAGAGAATCAGATGAACAAATGTAAACAGGCCATTAAGCTGTTCAAGGAGGGGAAGGAGAAGATGTTCGATGAGACCTCTCACTACCGTCGTAACCTGACCAAACTCAGTCTTGTCTTTAGCCATATGTTGAGCGAACTTAAGGCTCTCTTCCCCAACGGGGTCTTTGCCGGGGATCAGTTCCGCATTACTAAGTCTGATGCTGCTGAATTTTGGAGAACTAACTTCGGAAATAGGTAAAAATGGATTTACTTTGTCCTCATTTCTGTATTAGTTTCCTCAAAGCAAAAAACTTACAGCATACATTTTCACTTGTAAGTTGTCTCACACGATTCTACCATCACATAAAAGGTACACTAAACGTTTTAAGGTGATGTTTACCACATGCAATTCTAACATACATGCATGTATACTCAATTGCTAAAAATTATTCAGACCTACGCTGTCGCATGAAATACATGAAGTTTTTACAGATTTGTCACACGCATTTGTCATCTGATGCGGCTCTTGCTCTTGTGAGAGAAGGCCCTTTTCCGGTGAATTGTTTGACGTACGTGCAATGCATGTACTCAAGAATTCTTATCATTTCGGCAACCCTCTATTATCGGGTTTGTACAAAATATTTTTAAAGCGATACCAGTTTGTACTTTCCAAAATAATTATTCTATACAGCAACGCATGAAGTAACGATCCATATGGTCTGTTGGTAATGCCCTAACTAGATGCGATATTCATGCTGTAGTAGTGGTAAATGGATATCAGGGGAATTATAAATGTACTGCTGTGTCACAGGGAAGAGCCTATAAAGCCATGCGATACCGTCTACTGAACAGTGGCAAGAGTGGAAATTGCTAACGCTGCAAGTGTAGATAATTGGAGCGGTGATCTGTCAGTGCAATATGAATGATTGCATTTTGTCATAACTGTCCCAGCTTGTTAGTGTGTTTCACTGTAAAACCTCTTTTGCATATGAACTTATTCAACTCGTCCACTGTATACGGAAAGGATAGAACATACGTTTTTTTTTTTTAATCCTAGTTTTTTAGTTCAGTCAATATCAATACATCATGTGTGGTTGATTCAGCTGTGGAACGTCAATACTTGAACATCTATGAGAACATATATGTACACGTACACAGTACACACATACCTATGTAACTTTGTCCTTTCAAAAAGTGCAATGATTGAAACCCACTGATAAATGTATCTTCATTTATAAGCTCCGCCATTGCTCGTGTGTTGAATGTGTTAAACATTCCTTCATAATTGTACAAAGTACGCACACATTTCATCACTCTCACTCTGCACACCCAGTCAGTTTTGTCGGGTGAGTGCAATTAGTAGTAGTAGTCGCAGTATCTGATTGTTTTTATTACCCGAATAACGCCACAATGTCAAAGGCTACGAGAGCTGGTGATATGAGGAAATGTAAAATTAACACTAGCACCATGTATTCATAATTGGTCCCTCTTAAATACGGTGGAAAAGCACATACTGGTGGTGTAAGAATAAATATTAAATCCATTAATGCGAGAGAAAGAAATAAGTCGTAGCTCGAATAACACATGTCGCCATACATAGGCTCAAAATTCCATTCATGCGTGACATCAGGTTGATAATAGGCAGTGAGTGTTGATTGAAATGGAAGAAAAATCCCAAGTAAGAACATGGAGTATGAAAGAGATAGTAGGCTGCGTACATGTGTACAAATGCAAATGTATAGATACATCTGAGATTGATTTTAGTATGTCGTAAAAACAATCCATTCATAAATAAACACAAAAAAAAATATGCAAGCTAGTGAAAATGTTTTCTCGAACGGGAGGTTTAAATATTTATGGATAAAGTAATGTGTAAACTACTATGTGTATTTTGACTGTGGATAATGATAGATAGTGAAGTTACTAAAAGGGTTCACATGTGCTGGAACCCACGTAGCCCATTAATATGTATTCAGACTACGTACGAGAACATATGTTGAATTTACATATTTAAATGTGATTTGTCTAAAATGCTGTGAGAATATTTTCATTTTCGTTACGCTATTTTTTTTGGAAGTTTAGAAAATAAAAATGGATAAGATAGTAAAAATATAAAATGAAAGTAAAGTATAATTTTGAACACGACAGATCAGAGTACTTACCAGAGTTTTGTAAAGAAAAATGTTTTATTGTTAGGTCAATTGTCATTTCTTTTTAAAAAATACAAAAATATTTAGTAGGCCAAGAGCGGGATTAGTGGGAAAATGTGTAACAGAATGTCGATTTATAGAATAAACGAAGGGAGAGTGATTTTTTGTATGCATAAAAAATTTCGTACTAATTTTTTTATACACTAAATTTAATGATAGGCCAGACGTAATAATAATAGTAGTAGTGAAAATGAACTAACTGCTTTCCATTCGTGTATGTATATGTATAGTATACCCATTACCCATGTGTGCATGTGTGTATAATATATAAGGCGTTATATTTATTAGTGTAAACATAATAAAAAAGATGCGAGAGAAAGAAAGATTTTATTATAGGTTCTGTGAATAGCCGATGCCTCCACGGTTTAATTGCCACACATGTACTAGATCAGGTGGTAGTAAGTAAGCAATGGTAAGAATTTATTGCTGCAGCAAAGTTTTTGCTGTTGTTATACGCATACCGTTGACTACTCGTTTTGGCACATCGCTCAAACTCTTGTTTTTTTTTTCTGTTTTTTTTCTTTATCTATACGATTAACATTTTGTTCCGTCCTGATTTCATCACGTAGTTTTTCTTCGCTCTCCTCAAAGGCAAAGCAGATAATGGATACCACAGTAATTATACACTGCAGGTACCATTTTTATTGCCCGTAATAATCACAATACATATCATTTTCCCTTCTAAATAAGCCTTTTTTTCCCTTGAATTATTCACGTATGTTGAAGTCTTCTTGAGCGTCTGTTTTCATATGGCTTGTTGGTATCAACCATTATGTGAAATCCCGCAAATAGATATTCACTGTGAATAGCTTACATGTAGAACGAAATTTTTATGTCACACCGGCGGTATTTTGTGTATATTAGGTATTTCTGCAATCAAGTTACTTTCGTAATAGAATATTTTAGACTTCAAAGCATTGAGAGTCCTTTTCTTTTGTTCGTTTCTGCCAAGGAAATATGACCGTACACAGAAGAAAGTTATCAAAGGAAGGAGTAAATTTGTACTTCTGTTCGCAGAATGTGTTTTTGAGGGAATGGAAATATTGGGCAGAAGTGAAAACAATTTGGATTGATACGCAAGGGGAAATTCGAAGATGAAAGGGACTGGGCAGACAGCGAGAATAAATTGGTGGAGACTGAAAAGATAGTCAGGGCAGAAAGATAAAGAGAAGGGAAAAAGATATAAATTATGGAATAGAGTTCCCGGTGAATCGTAAATGAAAGCAAAGTAGAAAATTGTAGAATTCTTGCCAATAAAAATCATGCATAAAAGGAGGAAAAACTCTTCACGGATCACATCCATTGGATAGAGATTTACAATCAGTCGATGATAAAATACGCAGAGAAGGGGAAAGGAATACTAGCGCGAAAGAGATAGGCAGGTAGGATCAATGAGAATTGAGAATAAAAAAAAAATATAACTGAACATCACGAATCACGATTCTGATGCAAACAGAATCTGCACTTTTACACGGGAATTTTTTTTTCTCGACTCATCACAAGCATACTTTGTAAAAATACGGCGATAACGGAATCTGAATACGGAGATAAAAAAAAACTTTTTTCCCTTTATTTTTACAGCTATATTATAACATGATTAAAAAAAGTTTTGCTGTGATTCTGTATGACACCGCATTAAATTTATTTACGTGCATATTTCTGATGACTTGAGCATTGACAAGCATGATACACAGATTTTTGTTCCACCCCGAAACTTCCCTCCACATTTCGTTAAAGAAAGTATTTTTTATAATTATATTAATAAAGCTACTGACAATGACAAGTTTGAGACCATGTACAAGGAATTTATTGTATGAAGAAATTTAAAAGTCCTGGTTTTACCAGTATATAGTCCTTTTAACATAGTTTCTGCTGACAGTGCTAACTCGTATTATGGATGTGGACTGTGGACACACCTGCCTCTCCTCGTTTATGGGTATTACATGCATAAATGCATACACCTATCTAATATAACTTGCAAAACCACTGCACTGCTTGGTTTTGCCATTCAAGCTACCACTTTCCCCTCGCTAACAACGAGAAGGATCTTGATGATGACGTCTATTATACTCCTTTTTATTACATGACAATATAATCCGTTGTCATTTGACAACTTGTTTTATGTTATAATGGTGATTATTGAAAACGTAATTTAACTTTTTTTTTTGCAAGTGTTGTGCACGTATGTTTGCTTGGGCATATGCTCTCTCCTGTGAAGAATGACATGTCTTCGGCGGCAGGGTTGTTATCAAGTTGTTTTTTTTTTTTTATGCTGTAAAATAATCACTGAACAGCTACCGGATGGTGGATCAGTTCATTGTCATACCCGGCCGCATGTAATTGTGGTTAATTTTTGAAGAGATTGAAGGTAATGACCACATTGTTAAGTGGAGACACTAAGGTGTGTCTGTATACTGTATACAGATTGTGGGGAGACAGTGGAGAGAATTAAGAATCGGGAAGAAGACCAAAAGGAGAGAAGATGCCAGAAGGATAATGGGGTAGAGGCAGTATGCATCAGAAGTCAAATTCGTACTCATTCCCGTACATGAAACTCAAATTTTGGAGACGACAAGGAGAAAGGGAGAGAGTGAGGGGAAATGACACTCGAAGATGGCTATGGATGAGAGGAAGCAAAATAAAAGGGAGAAAAAAAGAGAGGAAGTTATTTGAAATGAGGAAATGACGAGCACACCCAGGTTTCTGAAGGCTCATGATTAAATTATTATTGTTTTTCTTCTTCTTCTTCTTCTTCTTCTTCTAAATCTCTCTAACTCCAATCTCTGTGGTCTGTCTCGAGTTTTCGTCTAGATGTATGCGGATGATTTCGCAAGAACATCGTTTTTTTCTAGTTTTTTTTATTAGAAATTATTTTAAAAAAAGTTGTAGCAAGATTTTATATTCTCCATGTGCATGACAGATGACGGATGAATATTGGGATGATTATATGGTTACGGTGCACATCAGACTAACTTCATAATCATCTATGTGTGTGTGTGTGTGTGTGGGTAATCTGTCTGGAATGACAAGCGGGTGACTACTTAATACCACTGTAGGAGCTCTAGAATGGGAAATGATGTGGTTTTCTCCTCTTCTGCCGTCTTCAGACCGTCACCACATCCACAATCTTCATGGCTTTCGTGTATTCTGTCTATATACATATATGTACAAAGTGCGGCATGTTCACAGAAAATATATTGTTGTCACTGGGCTCCATATAAACATGTAATAAGAAATTGCAGGAACATCTGAGAGGGAAGGACTAAAGAGAGAGAGAGAGGGATATTATTTCCTCGTGAGTAAAAGACAAAAAAAAATGTTTATGCAGCATTTGAAATTTTCACTGTCTCTCTCACACGGCTTAATAAGACTGTGACTATGGGAAATGTAGTAACTCATATTTCTTATGAGTGTCACACCACCACCGTGAAATGGGAGAGGGTTGTGATTTGTGGTAGTAGCTGGGCTAAAGAAGAGGGAGAAAGTCGGAGAAAAATATGCTGAATAATCATGATTATTATTAGAAATCACCATAATTTTTTTGCCTTCATTTCTCAGGAGGGCGAGTAATCACATCACGCGTTATTTTAATTGTTACCGACATTGTCCTGTCCTGATTTAAAAATAGAGCTCAACCTCTCTATTACCCATTTACTTGTGCAGAATATAGTTTCACAATTTTTCGGAAATGATCGTACTGATTGTGCGTTTAATTGTAATTATTACTTCTGTGTAATTTGTGATTAAATCAGCCAGGACTAATAAGGAAGTAAATACAGTACTGAAGTTGGCCTTAAGCTGAAATTTTTGTTTTTTTTTTGGCGTGATTGACGTTATTGAGGTTTCCTTGTATAAATTAAAAATGTTATAATGACTCTTGTCACCTTTTAACTAGCAAGGTTTGTCGGTTTGCAAGAGTTTGTCATATTTATTTAACTGCACTTTGTTGGTAAATTTTCAGTAGTTTTTAGTTGTGTGTTTCCTGCATTTCAAGTTTCAATAGACCGTTTTTGTGACGTATGGAAAAGTAATTATGTTTATTTTTCTGTCTGTCACTACAAGGGATTTTGCGACATGATACTTTAGCCAATTTTGTCAATGGAGGTTTTGTTGTATTACTTTAATGCACGGGAAGAAATTGTGTGTAATACCGGATGTCTTCTTTTGAATGAATAGAAAGTCCGCTCGGTATATTCTCTTGCGTTGGACTTTGATGTTTGATGACGGAGGAATTCCTTTTTACCCCCTCAAAATGGTCGACTTTCTTTATCAGAAAGCACACAGGAAATGAATGATAATAGTGATAGCACTCATGTGACGGTGAAAATGCTGGAGATGATGATAAGCTTGTAATTTTTAAATTGCTGTCGTCAAAACTTCAAAAAAAAAAAGAAAAGAAGAATATAAAAAATAAAATAAAAAACTCTGCCTTGAGGTAAATAATGCGCATTCCAGTGAGCAAAAGAACGAGCTTGTGTATTCCTACATCGTAGCCACCACATCGTTTTTATCCTCTTCTTCATCTGCAACAACTAGCCTCGTCTTCATCATTATTATTACATGCTCTTACGTTTTTTCCCTAAAATTTTTTCCGGCCATGCATGCATGCTTAGCCATGCTTTTGACTCTTCGTCTTTCTCCTTTCCTTTTTCGTTCTCTCTCTCTCTCTCTCTCTCTTTCTCTTTCTGTTTCTCGCGGTCTTCCTCTGATACTTTTGCCTTTCTTGTTCTCTTCCCTAGCTCTGTCAGGACTCTGTGGTGATTATACGGTGACTGATAAAGCGAAGGAACGTGGAATTTTCATCAAGACAAAAAGGGAGAGAGAGAGAGAGAGGGAGGCAGAGAGAGACAGAAATTCGGAACCAAAATATTTGCTATCAACCTTTATAGAAGATACGTCTGCACTATCATAAGAAAAGTATTATTGTAAAAAAAAATTATGATCCTAATAGGAAGGCTCGGACATTGAAATACTGATAATATACTAGTAGATGCTATGCAAAGGGAGACATGTTCCATTTATCATGTCTATGCACAGTAGGTTTTTGTATAAATTCACCTTTTGAAACGGGGGAAATGCGGTGATATGAAAGGACTGAGGCGTGTGTAGGAAGGTGTGCTGGCATAATATCCACGCCACTATCTGTACAGTAGCAGTATTTTTTGTTGAAAAGGTGGATAGCACCGTATAGGATCATTTCCGTGGCAAAAGACCGGGCAAAAGGTGCCAGGGTAGGTATGGAATGGTGTGATTTTTCATTCATAAAATAAGCAACTGTGAAGACATGTCGGGTGGGGAGGCACAGGGCTAAAGGGATGAAGGAAAAAATTTTTTGTTTTTTTTTTGAAACTTCGGAGGAAGGAAAAAGGAATGTTTAATCATATTTCAGCATATGTGCCTGCCTGGATGGGAAGAGGGAAAA
>JAQGBT010004161.1:0-17365 GCA_034698585.1 Disparrhopalites patrizii | reverse complement strand
TCCTCTCTCTTCCTCTCTCTTCCTCTCTCTTCCTCTCTCTTCCTCTCTCTTCCTCTCTTTATCGTCCTTTTTCTCTCTCTTTCTCTCTTTATCTTCCTGTTTCTCTCTCTTCCTCTCTTTATCGTCCATTTTCTCTCTCCTCCTTTCTTTATCGTACTTTTCTCGCTTCCTCTCTTTATCGTTCTTTTTCTCTCTTCCTCTGTATTTTCTCTCTATATCTCCCTTTTTCTGTGTCTTCCTCTCTCGCTCTCTGTCTCTTTCTCTCTCTCTCTCCCTCGTGTGTCTCTCTCACACCTCACCCGGGCACTCCCCCCACCCAACGTGATTACGTAGAAATCCTAAATACAGTGTGCATACATGTTTTGCTTTTGATGATGGCCGTAATTGTGGCTAAATAATATCAGGAGGGGTTACGTGCATTCAGAAGGACGTCTAAATTAATTCATTTAGCCAGTGAATCTCATTTCGGATGACGACGATGATGCCGGCTGACGAAGTTTTCACCCCATTATCCCGTCCAGCGGAAAAACGGGTGGACCCGGAGAACAAATGGCCCACTAGCATTTGTATAGGGCTTCAGTTTTGCGTATATGGTCTAATGATGACGACTTTTCGTTTACATTTCGCCCACACCTTTCCCTCTCTCTCTTTCTCATCATGCTTTTTCCTGCATGGGTTTAAAAAAACCAGAAGAAAAAGCATCAAATAACCTTTTCCATGTACATACCTCACCTTGTTAAAGCTTGTTTACATTATCTCCATTAATCTCATATGAAGGCACCGTCATGAAATCAACTTTGAGAGTTGCTAAAAGCCCTGGCACCACACTTCCCTCGTGTGGGAATGAAGCGGTGATGTGGAATTTATTGGTATGAATTCTACACTCGTCTGTGTTTCTGCATCCATTAGTACACGTGAAGTTCTTTTTCCTGGGATGAAAGTCAAAATTTAATTTTTGCCGAAATCTCTCCCAAACCCTCTCTTTCCTCATCTCATCCTCTCCGTTAACAGACTAACAACTAACAGGATTTGAAGGGGAATTACATATGCTATTAATTTGTTAGAAATTGAGTACGAGTCCTTCTGGACGTCTATCCACGAAGGTAATGAGAAAAAATGCGTTTTCCACAAAGTGTCGCCAGGGGTAAATTAGGACATGGTAAATTGGTAAGGGCATTGTGGTCCAAAGTTTCGTCGAAATAGCACTTTGTGGCGGCAATTCCGAATATAAAACCGGGAGGGACCTCCAAATGAAGATGATGGAGCTTATGGAATGACGCAAATATGGGTAAAAGCTGACGCCAAAAAAAAAATGGTTAAAAGGCTTTTTAATCACTAATGCGCACAAGTGAAATAAACAAAAAACAAACGAGGAGTGACAACAAAAAATGATAATATGAAAAAGGGAAATCAAAGTTAAAAGGGAAATGGAATTTAAAAGGGAAATCAAAGTTAAAAGGGAAATGGAATTTAAAAGGAAAATCAAAGAGTATCAAAAGGGATGTAAGGCAGATGTATATGTAAATACGTAAGAGAAACGACCAGCAAAAGAATAAGTCCAACACGTGGAGTGAAAGTCATAGAAACGGAGTGGGAGTGCGAATAATTAAATGCGGAAGTATACAGTTAGCAAAAAATGGCGAGAAAGTAACCAGGACCTGGAGAAGTCCCTTGAATGATTTTATACTTTCATAGCCGTACAAAAGGAACTTTAATTTACGTACCCTTGGAAAAAATAGTTTTACTAAATAATAGTTATTTTATCCTTCTCCAGCCCAGGAATTGTGTGAACATGAAGGGTCCTTCAGAAAACATGTGAAAGGCATGGCCAAAAACTCTCATCACGGCTCGGTCAATACACGTATGAAAGACTGGGAGAGTTCCTCGAAGGGGAAGAGAGCCAGTGAAAGTCCGCATGTAGTAGTAATTATGACTTGTATGTAGTAATTCATATAAAAATTCAATGCACACACGTAATGACTCCGTAACGTTGTGGGAGCGTTATTATTGACACGCTCTCACCAAATTAATAAAAAATATTTTATATTCCCCTACCCAAGAGAGGTTTTCTCCCCTCTCCAGACGTCTCCGATGGGCTCCCCGGTCTTCCCAGTCCATGTTGGGACTTCTGAAAGAAGGGAAAAGTCATTCCAATCCGGCAACAGATGCATTCCACACACATCCTTGTACATGTCCATGCTTAACCATTTCAACTTGGTGCTCCGACTCTTATTGTTAGATGCGAAAGTGACTACTTGGTAAATTCTGAAATTTCGATTTCACCCAAATTGTCACAATTTTGCCGATGATGAGATGAATAATAAAAGCATAATTAAAAATAAATAACAAGGTTATACGATGCACAATTGCAGATCCAGTCACAACATATGTTCATTCAGACAATAATTGGTTGAGGTATTCCTCGCAGAGTAAAAACCCCCAACAAATCCGATTGTTAAACGTGGGGGGAAATCGACATAACTTAACCAATTCTTGTTGGATACAAATGGGGCTTCTATTATCAGATCTGAAATCAAATTTTGCGTCAAACAGGGTTTTCATTTTGTTTTAAATATTTCAAGGCCAAACCACAGGACGTCAGTGCTATTTCTGCTCAATTTTCTATCCGTATATGTGCAATTTTTGGTTAATTTCTGTGCAATTTTGTATACATTTCTGTGTAATTTTTTATACATTTCTGTGTAATTTTCTATACATTTCTGTGTAATTGTCTGTGAAATTTACTGTCAATTTCTGTGAAATTTACTGTCAATTTCTGTGAAATTTTCTATCAATTTCTGTCAGTTTCTGTGAAATTTTCTGTCAATTTCTATGAAATTGTCTGTCAATTTCTATGAAATTGTCTGTCAATTTCTATGAAATTGTCTGTCAATTTCTGTGAAATTCGCTGCCAATGTCCGTGGAATAATTTCCAGAATTTATGCAACTAAGAGTAGGCGTACTTGGTCGGAATCCTTAAGCACGTTATGTAGGTTATGTATCCCCTAATACAAGTATTAATGGACATGATGCCCACATCCTTCCTCGGATGATGTGGTTAGCTGGAGGATCCACGCATGTATGTATATGAGAGTTACTTGACGAATAAAAAAAAACGAAACAAAGGACATAAAAGATGAACACATATAATAGCAATGTAGTAGTAGATTTTCCCGAAAACTACCCAGACGTACAGTAGATCTTTATTGATGACTTGATAAGCTCAAATGAGTTTGGATTCCCTCTCTTTCTCCTCCTCTCAACTCACTAAACTCTTGAGATGTGTAATACAAAAAAAAGTGATATTTTTTTACCCATAACATTACATACTAATAGTAGTAGTATAGTAGCAGTGTAGGTTGTAGCAGTAGTAAATAGTAGTAGTACGAATAATACCAGTACAAAGGAACAACAACAGCATCATCACAAGCTCTCTCTCTGCTTCTCTTCATCTTTTTTTCTTTTTTTTAAGTACAAGTCCGGGCATGTCAAGCGGAAATGTATAAGGTTTTTATTATTTTCTTGTTATTATTATTTAGTATACAATATAAAATAATATTATTTTCACACCAAATACACACACACACAAACTTCACTCAAAGTAAGGAGGGAAAACAATGGGAAGGAGAGTTACGTAGTCAAGTCCATATAAGTACATACATAATCCCAATACATGTCACGTTGAAACTCACACCACTCACTGACTCAACTTTCTCCTTCCTCCGTCATTTCCCACACTTTCCCCGTCTTTCACCAAAGCCTTCTTTCCCCGGGAACAAGGGAGAAAGGGGGGTTGAAATGGAGAAAGAGAGAGAGAGAGAGGAATTTGAGAGAGAAATGAATGACAGCCAACGAGGCGTGTGAGAGCACACATGTAAATACGTGGGTGTACATATTATATCTACTGCTATTTGGTCAATAAAGACCCAATATTGCGTGGAAGCACACGAGTACAGGTGTATACTAGCGTTTTAACACCTTTTGAAATTAGTAAAATAATTATATTAATAATTATATAAATATTAATAATTATAAACATATTAAACAAAAGGTATTTACTTTTAAAAAAAATTACATTCTCCGTCTTGGCGGGGAAAAGCGCCCCGCACGGTGGCGGGTTAATTAGTGGCATTAATAGTAATACGTGGCCGAATCTCCATCAAGCGTACAGGAATCACTACAAGCTACAATGGGTTCATTGTTAAATTAAGTAAACATATTTCAAAAGGTGTTAATATTCCTGGGATTCGTTCAAATCTTTGCCAACCTTCTCTGTCTCAGTCACATACATTAAATGTATACCTCTGCCCCGGAAGGGGCGAAGTCATGTATTTCGCTGTATTTGAATAAATACTAAATTTTCTGTATGATGAATTATATGTCACATGATAAATTATATATATGCATATGATAAATTATATGATAAATTATATGATAAATTATATGATAAATTAAATGTACATAATAAGCAAAACTTAATTCCTATTGATTACAAATGAGGGAAGACTTTGTTAATTCTTTTTTCTCTGATGAGAAATAAATCTTGTAGATGCGTAATTCGGAAACAAAGTTTTGAAATGACATCATACAAGGGGGAAATGTCAATGGGAGGAGAAATCCCTGTAATTTCTCCTTTAATTTGTTCCGTACTTTCTATCCCACAATTTCCTCTTCGAGTCACCCACTTTCATTGGGAAGTTATACAAGTGTAATAATGATCTTTCCCCGTATATTCCCCTCTTTCCACGCCCTTGTTCACCTCGGCGATGCCTGGTTGATTCCTCACTATGTGGGAGAGGAGATTAATCAGGGGGAAAGCAAAACTTTCTCCCTTTCACTTTTTTTTCTAGAAACAGGAATCTTGTTATTTTGTTCAACAAGTCAACCATGACCTTAAAATGGTATTCATCGGGGGGGGGGAGGCTTAAGATTTTCTACATGGACTCATAATATTTATTTTACCATTAACTATGAGAGGGATGTTGATGTATTTGGGAGGAGAGGCTACCATTCACTGGGGAGAAGGACTTGTTTTTCCAAGGGTATCTTGATAGGGGTAGGGGAAGGGATGTTTTCTTAGGGGTGGCATTTATTTCCTTTTCTTTCCAAATATATACAAATACATACATGAAAAATATTAAAGCTCTATGCGTCTTCCCTTCTAACTTTTTCTATTAAATTCCCTACATCATATGTCGCCCACACGATTTTGACTTTTGCCCTCTCTTTCTCTCTCTCTTTCCTTCTTTCTCTCTTGATCTGACTTTTAATCGGAAATGGATGTGACGAAGGCAAATTTTGTTTTTGCTTGGTTGTCAAAACCTGATTATTGCGTTGATTATCTTCCTCATCTCATCTTTCCTAGAATCAAGAGATGATTTCAAAAAGGTAAGATAAGGAAGCTGATAATACGTAGGAAAAAAACGGACGTCTTTCAAGTGACTCGTGTGTGTGCGAAGAATATGAAGGAAAGTAATCAAACTTTCTTCCTCCATTCCCACTGTCAACTTACTTCCGCGCCATGGATTTGATTACTAAAAAAACTTGTATTTATCTACAATTTCCTGTGGAAATTTTATAAAAACACGTTCACGGGCAAGAAGGCGGAGCGGGAATTACAAAAGTGCGGAAAATGGCATCTTAGTGGAGCTAATCATGATAATACATAACTAACTCAATAACAAGGTTCTCTATATGCATATGTACAACAAGGGCAGGTATGGAGAGAGATTTGTCACTTCACCCTATTTCTCTCTCTCTCTCTAACTCTCTCTAAACACCAAAAACAAATTTCAACGCCAAAGGTGGGCGGAAAGAGACATTTAATGTATAACTTAATTATTCCATGTACCGCGTACCTGAAGCGTGACTATAAATTAAAGCTTTTTTTTCTCCTCATGTGTGGAGAGGAAGGAGTGAAAAAACACAGCTGGTGGTTTTGAGTTTCTCTTTAATTCAATTTTTCCGACAACAAAATAACCACATCTGTCCATATCTAACAAGAGCACAAAAAAAACATTTTGAATCCTTGGTTTTGCGTCGCAAATGGAAAGTCGCACCTAGATTGAGTAAATGTAATTTTTTTCTCGAAATAATAATGTACCTGAGTCAAAACCACGACTATTTTTAGAGACAGGAAATTCCTTGGATAGGAAGATATAATACGTTGGAGCAAAAGGGAGAGCCAGAAAAGCTAACACATTCATATGGCAGACACTGGAGTAAGGAGCAAAGAGATTTCCTAGTGGGGGAAAAATATTAGATGAATAATTTTCCACATTATTCCATATATGTCTTTAATCTTTCTCTCAAACAGTTTTTTTTGGCTGTTTCCCCCTCTGGTACATACTACTTTCTCCATTTCTACTCTCTACTCTTCTGTCTAGGAAGGTCTTTTAGCTCTTTTCTGGGTACGTAACTATGCATTTGGGCTCTTTTTGTAATGCAGTTCCATACCATTTGTACAGCTAACACAGAATTTTTTAGGAACCATTGCGTCCTTGGTACTGGGTCTTTTCAGATCTTCTTTTTTGTGTCTCTTATCTCTTTCTTATAACTATATTTTTGCTATTGTTCTCTATTTCCCTTCTGTGTCTCCCTTTTACATGGTTTCTCTTTCAGTAAATGCGATTTCTCTGTTTTTCTTTCTGCTTTCTCTTTTGCTGCTTCTTTCTCTGTTTTTCTTTTTGCTTTCTCTTTTGCTGTTTCTTCTCTCTGTTTTTCTTTCTGATTTCTCTGCTTGTATTTTCTCTCTGTTTTTCGTTTCTCATATGCGTTTCCTTTCTCTGCTCTACCTTTCACTTTCTTTGCTTTTCCTTTCTCTTTCTCTCTGTTTTTTTTATTTTCCTCTTTACTCTATGTGTTAGCTGCTCTCGGAATTTGTCGTTTTTGCTTTCTCCACTGTTTCTCTTTGTCTGGAGCTCGATTGACCCCACAGTTTTCCCTCTCTCCCTTTTTCTCGCCAGGCTTATTTTCCCATTTAGACGTCTTGTTGAGGTTTTTGACATCTTCAAAATTCTCCCACGGCTGAGTATAAGCTTTTTCTCTTCTCCTTTCCTGTTTTCTCGTTAAACTAACAGTACTAGATTTTTTTTACATTACTATCTCTCCTCCCATTGTCTGTTTTATATGCTCATTCTTGCTATTCTTATATAGTTTTTGTTTATCTATCTCCCTCCTCGAAGCTTCTCTTTGGTTTTATCTAGCTTTCTCTTTTTTTTTTGCAATATCTCCTGCATTTTTCTTTGGTCTGTTTTTACTTTCTCTTTTATTAAACTTGCTCTTGCATTTACTATTTCCTAACTGGATTCTTCTCCATGTCTCTTTCTCTTACTTGTTACCATTTTTTGATCATTTCTTCGTGATGGCACTTTCTCTTGCATCTATAGGCTGTTTCGTAAATGACTCCCTTCCCCCTCTTTATTTTGGTTGGGATGTCTATACATCTCCGGGTTTTTTTTTGGAGAAAGTTTTTTCTTCAATTCTCTCTCTCTTTCTCTCTCCCATGCTTATTCTCTCTATCTCTATTTCCAGCTTTCCCCATCCTCTGTACATAATGTAATTTCTAGGATTTCTGTCGACAGGAAACTTGCATTGAGGCTCACCAGTTGGAGTCCTGAGAAATTCATGTATACAAAACAAGGTTTATTTTGAATTTGCGTCATCATAGACTTTATAATAATTATTATTACTACTACTGGGCTTGTTGGTACTAGGACTGCCACTCGAGAGCATGGAAAAAAAGACAAGGGGAAAAAAGAGAGGCTCAGAGAGAGAGAGAGAGCGAGAGCGAGCTGTGTCCATGCTAATATTTCAATTTACTCCTGGGAGAGTAGTAAAAAGCTTTATCCTCTGTATACTACGGTTGCATGTGTTTAGTGGTAGTAATTTTTTTCTTTTTTTAATTTTTCAGTGCGAATTTTTTTATATATGCGGCAATAATAATACTAATTACTTCCACGTATGTACACCATAACATGTAGACGCAACTAAGAAATGATTATTTTTCTCTCTCTCTCCCTCTCTTTCTCCTCTCCTTTCGTTATTAAAGTGCCGTCGAAAAAAAGTATGGAATTATAAAACTTTTTCTTCAGCCATCTTCTCCTCCCTTCTATCCTCTTTCCTTCTTTCTCTTTTTTTTTGCGAAGACAAAATTAATGTATCCAAAGCATTATGTACACAAACACACTGTTATACTCACACACTAATTCAGTATAAAGGAATTACAAAAAAATTGATTTCAAAAAAACACCAAACGGAAATATTTGAGTATATTACCCTCTAAACAAAATTCATCCGCCATTTTAAACTTATGTACATACTAATTATAATAAATACCATTATATTTTTTATATTTTTTAAAAATTATACAGACTTTACGTTCTTTGCCAGAAAAAGAAAAACTTCATTTTCTTTCAGTCTTCGAGGGATTTCTTTTTTTAAAAAAACATTTCTTGGCTAAAATCGAGCACAACCAACGAGTGATATGAAATGGCAAAAGGAAGCCTGGTAGGAATCAGGATAGAAAATGTTTTTGGTTTTTATCGGTGGCTCTTCTTTTAGGCCATTTCACTTCATTTTTCTGTCCATTTTTCAAACCAGGTTTTTGTCATCTTCATGCGTTTTGTTTTCTTTTTTTTGTGTTATTAATTTCTTTTAAATTATAAATCCTATTATGCGAAATGATCATCTTTATTACTGAGGAAAGTGTAATAACAGATCGATCATTGAAATACCTTCTAGTCTCAGACGAAGGATTCCTCTCTTTTCCTTTTATTAATATTTCTTTTAAATAATGGAATATTATCATTACTACTATTAGTACATTGCAAAATACTATATTATTAGCATTCAAAAAACCTCTACGAAAATTTATATATATATATATATTTTTCAAACCATTCCCATATCAGTCTCAAAGGACATGATTCTAGGTCTTTTACTAACTACTACCATGTAAATACTAATAATAATGTATTAATAATATTTAAAAATCAAATAATTAATAGTAATAATGTCTTGCCAAAGTCGGAATGGCACGAAAAATTCTCTCTTCTTTTTGTTTTTTTGGAAATGCAAAATGTTTTTCTAGGAGTCATATTTTTGTGCAGTAGCAGTAGTAGGAATATGATGAGGATATTAATTAATAATAATAATTTATTAATAAATAGCTTTTTTCTTCTATATGCGTGAATGTCACTATAAATATTAGTTTCTTTTACGAATAAATTTTTTTTTTTTTAAAAACACACACACACAATTTTTCTGCGTCCATCCAATTTTTGAAAAATTATAAAGTGCGATATTTGTTTGTTTCCACAAAAAGGGTTAAAAAAATCAAATTATTAATCAAGGTACATGTAATAAACGTCAAAGGTATTTTTTAATTAGGATTCAAGTGTTTTTAAATAGGATTCAGTAGTTGTTTCTTTTCTTTGTATGCATTTCAAGGTACACGCTTGAGAATGATTTCACTCGCGTTCTCTTTCTCTCCGTCTCTCCCCTTAAATGAAAAATTGTAATAAGTATTATTTATATTACCGAATTTCCAGGGTCGTCCAATAAAAGAAATGAGTTTTTTGTAAATAAAACGTTGGCGAAAATCCTCGCCTCGGCCCTAACTTACATCTTTTGGTGTATCACCCTGTATCATTATCTTACCAAGGCGGCATTATAATTATTTAGCAATTTTGTAAGTACTTTGCTTCTTCGAAAAAAAATATTCAGCCCTTGCCTTTAGTGACAACTAAAAAAAATGGCCATCTATACACGCCCATACAATAGGAAAAGGGGCACACTGATACACACACAAATTGAGACAATCACCTATAAACACTCTTTTCCCACGCCTAATCTAGTCCTCTTCAAAAACTCAACCCCAAACACTTCCTCTTTTCCCTCTTTCAACATCTCGGAACCAAAAAAAAATTCGGAGTTGCCCGAAAATTGTAACATATTACTTGTATATATAGGTACTTATATCATAAACTATTCACTTTTTAAAGATGCAACCATGCAGAAGTACATGTATATAAGTGCAAAACAAACAAGCAAACACCCGCCGGGTTGGCAACGTGGTTGGTGGTTCCAGGATTGGAGCGGGGAAAGAGAAAGTATGTGGAAGAGGCTACTAAAATACGTATGTAATACCCACACATTGTGTACATAGGGAAAGGTCATATAACGGCCATATTTACGTAAAACGTTAAAATAGTGGAAAAGCCCTTGTTTGCGTAAAAAAGATAAGAACCCACACTCCAAGTGCAGAAAAATTAAGGTGGTGGGGGCGGAGCGGTAAAGGGAAAAGGATGTAGGGACATTTTCATGGATGGGAGAAAGTCAGGACAAAATGCCCCTATGGGGAAACTTAAGACACGAGCGGGAAAAAGGTTTGGTAAATGGTAAAGATTTGGCAAAATAGAGGATAATGGAGGAGGAAATCCGGGTAAGTGAGTGAAGTTGTCTCGTGATAGGAGGATGAGGAGGAAGAAGAAGAAGGATAAAACAGGTAAAAAAGAAAAAGCACTCACTTCCATCCCTGAATGCATCTCTTCCTAAAGGACACGAGACACACAATTGTCATTTTTCTTAGTTACAAAGAATCAAGTCACTCCTTTTACACACCGAATGCTTCTTGTACAGGAATTGTGCGAAAAAAACGGAGATGAAGGAAGAAAAAAGGAGTGAAAAAGGAACTAAGAGGATATATAAAAGGAAGCGATCAAGAAGAAATATACTTGGGTATATATATATGAGGATAAAATAACATCTTATATTTATACTATGGTTTTCGTTACAAACTACGGTATAGTTACGAAGGGAACATATACTAAAGGATCCACAGGGCGACGTTTCATCCAGGTGGATACTTTCTCTTTCTCTCACTTTCACTCTATTCCAAATGGTGGGGGGATGGAAATTTTTTTTTCTTTTCCATTTTTTTGGGCCCAGGTAGATACACAGAAGGATTGTATCAGATGGTCCAAGATCCTTTAGGTGGTTGACAGCGTTTCCGACATGGCAGTAGGTGTATTATTGGAGCAAGTCCCACTATTCCCCGTGATGATGGTGGTGGTGGTGGCCGTGTTAGGAAGCGGGAGAGGAGATCCACCCGTTCCAGATGGACCCACAGCATTTCGTTTCAAATAACCCGAGCTGAGCGACGGGTTGACTAAACGGGGAGACATATTCCGTGTCTCATTCCTCGATTCTCGGCTCAATTCCTCCTTGAGCCGAAAAAGTTGTCTTCTCAACTCCGCATTGTGACCCACCAGCTCTATGGCCCGATTCACATCGTTCAATGCTTCTGTGATCTCTCTAAATTAATTATATCATTCAGCGTCAGTCACTTCAATTTATTTATTTTCTGCTTTTTTTTAAAAAAAAAAAGTTAACTTTTTTTTCACTTTCTCTCTCTCCTTTTCTCTTTCTCAAGTGCAAAAGGGACGTTTTACCCTCGACCTTCTCCCATATAAACTCACGGGAAAATCCTGGTGAGACTTCTTTTGTTAGTGTACACATAACTACCAAAAGGATGGGGCAAAATTCCCTTTCAATCCCTCGGCAGTGGTTTGCACTAACTCACCTACGCCGGAGTCTATAACTTTTCGTACGGGTTACATACATGCATTTCACATATATACATACATACATATATGTATATATATATTAGGTATATGTATACATGTCTTTGTGCATTCACGTACATATAGATGCACCTTCAAAAGGATGGGTATCCATGTACAAAATCCGTACGGGGTACGCAGAAAGTGAGAAAACAGAGAGGAAGACAAATATGGTGAAAAAATGGAGAGGAAAAAAAGATACAAAAAATAGACGAAAGAAGAGAAAGTATAGATATCAAATTGTGGTTAGAAAATATAGCCTGTATCTAAAGGTTACTTTATAGTCTGGTAGGCCTTCGCCCTCACGTGGTAAGCTTTGGCAGAGTTAGGCTGCAATTTGATCACCTCCGAGGCCAAGTGGATAGCTTCATCCTCCTCCTTTTAAACAAAAAAAAATTTGCAAAATCGGATCAGAGAGAAAAAAAATCTCCACTGCGTTCCCATACAGGGCAGAACAGACACGTACAAAATGGATTTAACACTGCTATCCCTTTTAACACGTAGTAACACTTGCTCCTTGGAAAACAAGCGTATAAGTAGTTTATGTAGTGGAATTCAAAATAAAAAAAAGAGAAAGGATATAAATATAAAAAATGTACTGGAAGAAAATTCCACTACAACCATCACTACAAGGTTCGTGTGGTTCCTTACATTCATCTTCCTTTTACAACGACTGAGGTGGAGCATAAACGTCATCTTTATCTCGTCAAATGTGGCTTGCATATCCTCATCATATTCATTCACGGGGATCTTCCGAAGTGCGTACTGGTAGCGGTACACGGCATCTTTGAGCTGACCTTTGCGATATAGAACATTCCCATCCTCCAACAGCTTATTTAGGAGGACCAATCTGTAATATAGAAATGCGGGGAGGGGAGAGAAAGCACCCAGCCCAGAAAAAAAAAGGATTTTTGTAAGATGTCTGTGTGGGAAAATACATTACTCACATGCAACGAGAGGCATTCACGAAATGGGTGGGAAAATATATACTTTTTGTGGTAGACGGAGAGGAAGAGGGAGAGAGAGCGGAAGAGGGAGGGAAGATTGCTCATAAGAGAAAAAAAAGGGTAGAGAAATCAGTAAATAATATATGAGCTGTTCTCTGTTCATATTTCATGAAAGATGTTACTAGGAGAGAAATGACGCCTTTTCCGGCTTTTTACTTACATTATCCTTGGTTTCCCCGTGGCCATTGTCCATGTGGCTGGACCGAGCTTAGCACCTCGCCGCAGAAAAAGTTGCACCACTTCCTTGTGACCACAGCCAACGGCCCTATCCAATGGTCGGGCTCCTTGGAGATCCACATGTTCAAGGAGGGCGCCTCGGTCCAGAAGAATCTGGAATTGGGAGGCAAGAAAAAGGAAGATGTAGAGTCAATAGAAAGAATGGAGGGCACGAAGAAGAAAGAAGAAGAGGAAGCCTCTGATCATTATAACCAGGAAAATGAAACGACCATTTCATTTCCCATTCCCTTTTTCATCTCTTTATAACCTTGTGGGGACGATACTTTAAGACTGTGGTCTTTAACAGAGAAAGTATCTCAAGTATTTCCGTTTCATGGGGGTTGAAAAGCCCATGAAGATAATGTAAATGGAACAAATTTGCACGATGGGAGGAAAATCGTGTAGGAAGGGGGAAAATGTATGAGAAAGAGAATGCAAGATCTAGTCAGAGAGGAAGAGAGAGAGAGAGAGCAACGAGAATGAGAAAGAAAAGGAGAGAATTAAAGTGAGAACAAATGAGAAGGGACGAGAGAAAAAGTGTGTGACAACGGTTGGAGGGGAGAAATAAATTAAGGAGACCCGACAAATAGAAAGGAGATGAAAGAGACCATGAGAGATATGTAGGGAGAGAATGAGAGAGTCACAAGGGGAGACAGACAAAATGAGAGAAATTAAAAGTGTATATACATGGAGAAATTGAGAGAGGAAGGGAGAAAACCTGAGAAATACAGAGAAAGTGATAGAAAAAGAGAAAATGAGACAAAATGGGAACGAAAGAAAAAGTCGGAGACAAATTGAAACAAAATGAGAAAAAAGGGAAAGTGAGAGACAAAGTGAGAAAAAATGTGAGAAAACGAGACAAAACTAGATACAATAAGATATAGTCAGACAAAATGAGAGAGAAAGAGAAAATGAGTTAAAATGGAAAGAGAGAGACAAAGTAAGGCAACATGGGAAGAGAGACAGAGAGAATAAGAAAAAATAGGTAACCGAAAAATGAGGCAAAATTAGAGAAAAAGTGAGACAAAATGACAGAGAAAGAAAAGGTGAGTCAAAATGGAAGGAGAGAAAGTAAGACAAAATGGGAGAAAGAGAAATTCAGAGTAAAAGTGAGACCAAATGACAGAAAATTAGAAAATGAAACAAAATTACAAAAAAAGACAGAAAGCCCTACAAAATGTGAGAGACAAAATGAAGAGAGAGAAAGTAAGACAAATTGGGTAAAAGTGAGACAAAGTAACCGAAAAAAAGAAAAGGACAAAATTATGAAAAATGAGAAATAGTGAGAGAGAGCAGGAATATACGAAGGAAAGAAAGGAAAATATAATAACGCCAGAAATATTGAAAGATATAAATACAGAGAAGAGGAACGACATTGGATGTGTTAAGTAGATACGAGTGACAAGCAAAGGAAGAACAGGAAAGAGAGAAACACCCACGTACATCCAATATTAGAGAGTCAGCTGAGAAGAGAAAAAGTGACAAAAGTAGCTGAAGAGGTGGAGGGAGAAAGTCGGAGAAAGAGAATGTTGAAGTATATTATAAATGGAAGAAGATGCCAAGAAAACGACTGTAGAATAAGGACCAACCTCCGTTATTTCCTGACTCCCACAATACGAAGCCAGGTCAAGAGGGGTTCTTCCCGAAATATCTGCATGATTCGCATCAGCCCCGGCGGACAGTAGAGATTGCACGACGCTGGAATGCCCCCTTAGAGAGGCCCAAGAGAGGGGGGATAACCCATCCTTATCAGCCAAATTGACATCAGCCCCCACTTGAAGAAGGAGCTCCACGGCATCTCTATGACCCTCCTTGGCAGCCACAATTAGTGACGTCTTATTGTTTGAATCCCCCCGATTCACCGGTGCTCCTTCATCCAGAAGTCTTTTAAGGATCTTCACATGACCCCCCTGGGCAGCCAATATTAATGGAGGACAGTCTCGCATGTTCACCGCATTCACACTGGCATCATGTCTCAGAAGGAATTCCACCACTTCCTCCCGGCCATTCGTACAGGAAATTGTGAGCGGATTTTCCCCATAGAGGGTATCCGGGGAATTAACAGGGGGGTTCATCTCCTGCATAATGTGCTCCACAATTTCCACATGTCCATATGCAGATGCAGCCACCAGGGCGTGTTGGGCTGCTTCCGTGAGCGTCAGATTATTGGAGGACTGCTTGATCTCCCAATTTTGTTGGAGTAAGAAAGTGAGGACGCTCAATCGATTCCCCACCGCCGCCTTCACCAATGCACATTCTTCATCATGATTCATCTGGGAGATGATGGCTCCTTCTTGGACCAGAAGACGAACCATCTCCAATTGACCGTACTCCGCCGCCAAATGAAGAGCTCCATTCCCATCCTCATCCACGGCATTAATATCCGCTCCAAATTCCAGGAGAAGGGCCACCATCTCCGTTAGGCCCTCTCCAGCACAGATGGCCAACAGGGGTGCATTTCTCCATTGTGTCCTCTCATTCGGATTTCCTCCCGCCAGGAGTAATAAGCGGGATACCTGAGCAAACAAAAACAAAAGAGAGGAAATTACTCACAGTTCTCATGTAAATACATGGACAATGTATGGTAAAGCTTGATATTGTGGCCAACTGGGTAATTGTGGCCACCCATCAATTTAATCATAAAAAAAACTATGTGTAATTAAAGAAAACGATGTAAAATTAAGAAGGCAAGTCCCTGCGCATTTATTAATTAATCATTGACGACCAGCACATAGAATTGTAAATTCCGGAGATTTTTAAAGGTGAAGTTGTCATTCAAGTGTAAACTTGACCTGATTATTTTTTTTTTCTCCGCCTTGCGGAAGGATTCAATCGGACTTGCGGGATAACCATACATATAATAAATGTAAAATTATTTAGAGTCTTTTTTCCGGAATTATAAATGTCACTACAATTGAAGATGGGGATGGTCACAATTACATGCAAATGGCCACATTTGTGAACTTTGGTATATTTTTAAAAAAGTCATACTACGAGTGAGGAGAAATGTCAATCTTATTTTGGCGATTATAGCTGAAAATGCTGCAAATTAGAATCTCTTCTCAAAAAATCACTTACTTCTAACACAGTAGAAGACAAGCCAGGAAAAAACGTTGCAAAAAACTGGCCAGAATATCAAGCTTTACCCAACGTATGTGCATATGTATGCACAACATACGTACATATGCTTGTAGAAAATAGGTACACGTACACACATCCAATATAAGTATGTCGGTACACGTGCTTGTTCTACGTCGTAGACGTGTATACAGGACAAAAAGATTTTATTTATTTTTAATAAAGAAGCCGACCACAAATCTAGATTGATACAAATCCTCGTTGAAACTATTGATTTTATCGTCCTATCCCTCCACACATCTCCTGCTTCAATGGAGAGACGAGAGACACCTTATGCCGGTGTGGATCCACCGATTAGTGGCCCGAACCATTAGACGAGGTTTACCCGTGGACGAGAGAGAGAAAGGCATTCATTATTCATACACACTTCCCCGAACATTCCTTTTTACTCTCTGGGATTCTTTTGCATTGGATCAAATCAAGACTGCCTATATGTATGTACGTATATGCACTTGTATGTGCTTATGTAAGGACATATGTACGTCGGAAGAAAAAACAGGTTTCATTGCCAGATTTTTTTTTGTCTGAGACAGAACAAAAGGGAGGATTTCCAACTCATTCCGGTAATTATTAGATAGTCTTTAGTGAAACATTATTAGGACCAAATGAGTTTAAATCCATGTAGCCCACATTAGCAGAATGCACATAAGGTGTATGGAAAAGGGACAATCCACTTCAACCAAGGCCGTGTGCGTCATTCGAACCCTTTTTCCACTCTCTAGGGCTTTGCGGGCCGTGATTGGCAAGTGGAGAAAGGTGTAATGGCAACAATGGTGTTGGTGGGTAGGGGGTTTTCTCTTGAATTTTCAGTGGTCAATTTTCAGTGGACTCTTACGGTCCTTCACATAAATAATGTAATGGTGAGTACCTTATTGAAATTCTCACTAATGATCTTGAGTTTTATATGCAACATAAAACCCTTTCATGTTGGCACAAGTGACTGGTCCACATGTCAATTTTGCTTCTATCCTTCACGTGTCTCGACTTTCCCCACTGACTGCGTCTCTGAATCTCCGTTTAACTTTTCCTTCCCCTGTGTGCTCACGTCCGTCTAGTCGTTTTTCGGTGTATAATTCACTTTCCTTTTTCTTTCTTTTCCTACTCAGGCTCTTTTTTAATCCCTTTCACGGCCACTCTTGTTCTCTCTGAGTTTAACTTTTTGACTCTCTTTATTATAAACATTTCTTCTCTTACTTTTTTCTCAATTATTCCTTCTTTTTTCTTCCTTTTCTCTATCTTTCTTCCTACGTATTTCTGTTCTCTCTCTTTCGTACATTTTCTCTCTTTTCTGTTCTGTTTCTTACTTTTCTCTCTATCTCTCTCTTTTGTACTTTTTTCTCTCCTTTTCTCTCTATCTCTTTCTTGTGTACTTTTTTCTCT
>JAQGBT010004160.1:0-17369 GCA_034698585.1 Disparrhopalites patrizii | reverse complement strand
TCTCGCTCTCTCTCGCTCTCTCTCGCTCTCTCTCGCTCTCTCTCGCTCTCTCTCGCTCTCTCTCGCTCTCTCTCGCTGTCCGTCTCTCCCAGTACTCTATGAGGACGAAAAAATTTCCCCCAAATATTTAGTATCCTTGTACACGTATTCCGCCATCCTCCGGTTCCCCGCATTCTTCACGTAAGCAATATCCCACAGCACGCCAAGCGTCTCTCTTCCCCAGCTCATCCTTTATCCAAACCTACCCGAATTGCTCCCCGTACAAGACGTACACACAAGGAATTGGAGAGAGGAAAACTGGAGAGAAAAAACTAGAATCATTTCCATTTCCTGAATTCACAGCCATATTTTTAGGCAAGAGTAAATGAAAGCGATAGAGACAGAGAGAGAGATAGATAGAGAGAGAGAGAGAGAGAGAGAGAGAGAGAGAGAATGGAGGTGAGTCAAAATGAGGTGATGGAGAAATGTGAAGGAATCCGGGAGGAAGAGGAAATCGTGACAGTGATGAAAATCAAGAGCTGTAATCTCCAGAGGTGACAGCTTTAGTGAGCTCAGGAAATTCCTGCAAACACAGAGGCAGAAAAGGCTACAATGAGCGCGATCCAGATAGGAAGAGAGAGCGAAAGAAAGATAGAGCGACAGAGAGAGACAGAGAGAGAGAAGAAGAAAGATGTGAGAAAGCTTGGGAATGACGGCGGAAATGGTAGAATACCTGCACTCGAATGAAAAGAATAACTCAGAATTTCCAGGAAAACGTCCGGGGTTCCCTGAGAAAGGCAGAAGGGAAAACTGGAGAAATGTGAGTAAGAGAAGAGAGATTTCACCGGAGAGACGCTAGAAAGGTTAATGGAGAAAGAAAAGCATTGGAATGGAGAAAGATGAGAGAAGAGAGGAGGAAAGGAGAGAGGAGAGGGACGAGAGAGAGAGGAGAGAGGAGAGAGAAGGGAGATAAATATGATTGACAGAAGAGAGGAGATGGAAGGAGAGGCGGGAGAAAGTGAGGGGATGAGGGAGACAATCCCACGGATGTGTTTGCCGGGCGAATTTCTTGAGTGTGGAAAAGGACAAGAAAAGGAATTGAGGGTTTGGCCATCTTCATCTCTCTCTCGCTCTGCTCCCTCTCGCCTTCCCTTCCTCCCTCGCCTTCTCAGACACACCTTTGGGGTAAGACGGGGAGGAAAAGTCAAATATGGCTGAGAGTGTAGTTGGTGTTGTTCCCTGGTCTTTAGGGGCGGAGGATGTAAACGGTCCTAAATTCCCCGACGTGTCAAAGCTTGGAGAAGAAGTAGCGGTGGCTTGATGGGGAAAAGTGTGCTCAATACATTGTGTGTGCAGGGACGTGGGAGTGAAAGTGAAATGAAGGGAGGCGAAGGGAAGTGAGGGACAAGTCGGAGGGAGAAGGAGAAGATAGCTCTGCTGGAGAGACAGCCACACAAAGGGAAAGTGAGAGGAGACTCCGTCCTCTTCTCCTGTTCGTCCTCCTCCTGCTTCAGGGAAACTTTCACTTCAATTTTCTCTTTTGATCTCCTCCGAGAGAATCTAATGACAAGTGGGCGGAGGGGGGAGTAGAAGCGGGAGGGGCGGTGCGAGAGACACAGCTGTCCTTAAAACTTCACTCCACTCAAAATTACACAATCCTCTCCTTCACTTGTCGTCTTCAGCGCCTTTGTGTGTCAACAAAATAAGAAAAAATAAACACGGAAGAAGAGCGGACTGAGCGGGGAGGGGGACGTTGGATTTATTGGACGTGTCATTCCTCCAAAGCCACCTCAGTTGATTCTATTGCTTAGAAGAGGAAGGGGAGGGGAGGAGGCAGGGAAGAAGGGGGAAACATCCCAGTGTGTGGATGAAGGCGTCAGGACTCGCTAAGGACGCGGATGCCGTGGGCAAAAATATATTTATGTCCCGGCTGTCCAGTACTCACTAATATCCCCGGAATCCGCTCCCTCTTCAGAGTGCGAGACGTGGAGGGAAGTGAAGTTGGAGAGGTGGCGAAGGCGGACAAATCCCTGGGAGCAATCCCCTGATTATGTTGACTGTCCTCATCCTCCTCTCATACTGGCTCAGTTCTTGGCGTAGAGAGAGTGGAGGAGCTGCATTAGGTGGAGGAGGTCAAGGAGGAGGCAGAGGACCAGCAGGAGTGCCCCCTCAGTATTTGGACTCTCATTTCAAGTCTTCGTCAGTGGTGGATTCCACGAGAAGCGCGACGGCGTCCTTAACGCCCCGCATCAAGGCCCGCTCCTTCCACGCGACCCCTCGACATCGGCAGAGCGTGGGGGCGCCCGGGAATAATATGCTCAGTCCCACGTCCTCGGAAGCTCCCCCGCCCGCCGGAGGTCACTTGCTCATTAGGAAGGCCAGCCTGAACATGTCCCTGTCCCCCAGCAGTGCGAAGCAGACCCCCTCGTCCCAGTCCTTCTCTGGAGGAGTTGGAGGGGGCGGGGGGGCTGGCTCGCCCTCCGGCGCTGGACCAGGCGGAGGATGTGCACTCAAACCCTCCAACTCTCTCAAGATCTACACATCTTCCAGCCGGCGCTCCAGTCAGAGTCGACGACGGAGGACAAGGATCAAAGCACATAGGTCTCCCTCCTAACGAAATCATATCTATTCCCCTCTAACGCAACCTCCACCTTCCTCCATCTTCCTCCACCTTCCTCCATAAGAATCCATCCGTCCTGGCTTGCTCCCACCGCAATCCTTTGGCTTTCCACTTGTAGTCACATACACATAAATAATATTGCACGCCGTATCCTCCCGTACATCTGTCAATGAGGGTTGAAGAAGTGCGAGGGAAGGGAGAAAGTTCACGTTGGGAGGGACGATTGGAAGAATAGAGGAAGAGAGGGAGAGAGAAAGAGAGGGAGAGAGGAAGAGAGGAAGAGAAAAAGAGAGGAAGAGAGGAAGGGGAGAGGAGAGAAAGTGATAGAGGGCGGCCTTTGTAAATGGCTGAGCGCAACAGCTGGTCATTAATAATTAATATCGGGGAAGTACTTCCTCCACTCTTCCCTCCTCATTATCAAGGCTGGGTTTTAATTAAAACCCTTGCATTATTTATGACAACTTCCTCGCTCCTCTCCCTCTCATCCCATACATTTATAGCACGTATCTGCCTCTTGATGGGATGGAAAGAAATGGAAAAAGGGAATCCTTCTGTTCCACTTGCTCCAGATCGCTTGAGAAAATGCTGTCAAATCGGATTTTGGATGCTCCGAGCACCCAAATGTATGGCTCTCCGTCATTGCCTCTTCCAAGCAAAGGATTTCCTCTTCCCTCTTGTCAATAATATTTCCCTCCCGCCTTTATCTCTCCCTCGGATTTCCAAGATGCCTTATTTGAAGTTGAAGGCTGGTTCCTCCCCTCCCTGGCCCTCTCTCTCACGTCTTTCCCTTTGATGCCCTCCCTTTATTACACGCTTGCCCTCAAAACATGATATCTCTTTGGCAAACAAAACCACTTTCTTTTATCCGCACCGTCATTTTTATTCACCTGCCAGCCTCCCATTTCTCCTGTTTATACTTTCCCCTTGTATTGTCCTCGCTCCGCCTTTCTTTCTCCTTTCTTTGCTCCGTGTCAAGACTTCCCCGTCCTGTCTCCAACGTTCCGTGCTAGAAAGGCTATGGAATGTGTAAATGCGGCATTGTATAAGCAATGACTGGGGGAGTATAATGGTTTCTATTATGAACATCTTGAGAATGGGATTTGGGATGCATGATGGAGAGGAGAAAGTGTTGATGAGAGGAACCGATGAAGGAAGAAAGCGTGAATCGTGATGGGCGGCTGTTTGGGAGGAATTCAGTGGGATGGGATATGGCCGGGGTGCGGTGTCCTCTCTCATTTGGTAGTTAAATTCCTCCGAGGTTCTTTCCTCCCAAAGAGCATTTCCATGTTCCAAATGAAGTTTCATTACTCTGAATTTATGTCATTCATTTATTGTACAGCCAGTGAAAATTGTTTGGAAATTAAGCGATCTCCAAGAGTAATTCTGCTCCCATCCACCCACACTCTGCCAGGGACATACCAGAGATATAGACAGGGGAGGCGAGTGGAAAGTTCTGGAACTTCCCATGGAATCAGACGGTGAAAGCAGGGAGAAAGTGCTCAGAGAAAGCAGCGGTTGCACATTAAAGTTTTCAGAAGGAATGGGAGCAGAGACAGGGAAAGAGAGAGAGAGAGAGAGAGAGAAAGAGAAAGAGAGGGCAGTGGGACTGACACATGTCCGTAGTAAAATTCGTAATAAATGTGCGCGCGGACTCGGGGAGGGAGTAATTAATGAAGTGAGTAAAGATGGAGTGTTGTCATCGCTTTTCCTAATGGCAGAGTGAGAGTGAGAAAGCGAGAGAGAGAAATATACATGCAAGAGAGAGAGAGAGAGAGAGAGAGAGAGAGGGGGGAATAGGAAAGAAAACATGGTTCATACGCGGTCCGTGTAAATCAGTTACATTGTGTGATTAGCAAGGAATTGACAGCTTGTGTGTGTGCTTGCTGTTGGTTGGATGCGGGAGTTATTATGATTATGATGAAATGACCGCGAGCTCGCACTCATTCCTTCCCATTGAATCATTCAATGAGAATCACTCTCTCCCTCTCCCCTTCACTCTCCATGCTCTTCCATTCTTCCCACACGCTCTGTCTCTACAAGTCCCTCCGAAATACGCTCCTCTCCTCTCCCAAAATTGCACTCCTTCCCTCCTGGTGTGTCCTGCCCTACAGCACGTAATTGAGGCTTTAGAGTCTAATCAGAGGGAGGAATTGCAGAGATAATGAATTTAGATAGGATTTTGCTCCTGCTTCCTGCCTGGTCGTGTCGGAGGAATAAATGCAGAGTGTGTGGAGGGAGAGAAGGTGAAAGGCTAGGAAGGTGTTCCATGGAGACATCCAGAGTGGAGTGACACAGTCATAATTGCTCTCAGCTCCCACTCTTTGTGTGGGGTCGGAAGGGGGCGGACGGAGAAGGGAAGAGGGAGAAAGTCGGAAGTGGGGGAAATTGAATTCAAAGAGCACGCTCCTGTTGCTCTCCTTTCTCTCTCCAAAAAGCTCCGTTCCCCCCGCCCCACATAAAGCACCTTTGTCCCACAATTCCTCAATTCCTCACACACTCACCGAGTCCCTGATACAAGGAAAAACACTCTCTCTGAGTCCTTTTTCTCTCCTAGCACCTGATTCAATTTCCACCCCTCGCACTTTCTTCTCTTTGAACGCCTCCACCCGTTCCAATAGGAAACAATCACCTTTGGATTCTGCATCTCCCGTCCCCAACTGCCCAAGAACATTCCTTTAATCTCTCCCTCTTCCCCTGGCTTTGTCTGTCACGGAAGTGTTCTAAAAATATCGGGTCAAAAATGGGAAATGGTGATGAGACACGGGATGCTTTTCATGTGCGAGGAAGTGATTTAAATCCGCTCGCCTCTGGACCGGGACGTAAATCTGAATTAGGCTTCTTGCAATACTCGGGGGTGGTCAGGATCAGAAATGCACTTTGTCACTTTGGATTATCTTCCCTCCTTTTGCATCTTGGAAACGGGCCTACATGCGAGATGGGGACGAGATGGCAATATATTTTGGAGGTTGTATTGATGGGCGTAAAGTAAAGAGAATCTAATTTTTGAAATGTTTCTTTGTCTCTTGACAGTTTTGACGTGGAAAATGGAGCGGCTGGTCGGAGTCCGTTGGAGGGCGGGGGCGCGCCCTCTCCCGGCCTCGTTCTCCAGGCGCAACCACCGCGGAGGGAATCTTTTCTCTATCGATCAGACTCGGACTTTGACATGTCTCCCAAATCCATGTCCAGGAACTCATCCATTGCTTCGGAAGGGTAAGCCATCTATGTCTCTTTCTCCGACTTTCACCCGTAGCTTTCACTCCATCCGCCGGGAGTGTTCATGCAGAGCGGAGAGAGGGCGCTATCCTCTCTTTGTGGGAGCATCTAGTATTTTAAGTCCAAGTCAAAGGATGTCCCTGCGGGGAGTAGAGATGGAGGGAAATGTACTTTGTCCCGCGAGGGAAGTATCAGTGGCTCCCATCCCATCCCGGCCTCCTCTCTTCTCGTCCTCTTGTTTTTTGGGCAAGGGAAGGAGCAGAAGGCGGAGATATGAGCCAATCCTTGCGGAATCTAGGTCAGTTGCATTTTGGAATGATGAGGATGACGCAAACCCGCACTTGAAGCCATTCCAAGCAGTTATCTCTCTCCTTCTTTCTTATCTCAACCATTCTCTCTCCATTCCCTTCTCTCTCCCTCTCTCCTCTATCCCTTCTTCTTCCCTCTCCTCTATTCTTTCTCACTGTCCCCATGTCTTCTTTGTCCCTCGGAGCAACCAGTTGTCAAAAGAACATTGATCCCCCCATTTCTCCCTCACACTCCCTATGAAATAAGTTGACTCAGAGTAAGATTTTTTCTAGTCTTTCTCCTCCTCTCAAAGCTATTTCTCAAGATTTGCCAGCCTATAGATTCTCCATCCGAATTCTCTCCCTCAAAAAAAGGACCATCTCCGCTTCTCACCCCAGCCTTTATTTCTTTTTGGAGCCCAACATTGTTTTGTCACCACACTCCATCCAGCTACAGAGTGCTACGTTTTTTATAATTTCCGCACTCCGCGTCTACATTTCTATTTTCCTCTATTTTCCTCTATTCTCCCTTTTTGATCCAGCTCCTCAAATCCCCGTTCCCTTCTCCTCAACCACGGAAGCTCCATTCTTCTGTCCTCTTTCCCTCCCTTTTTTCCTTGAGAAATGGGAGCTGTCATGGGAAAGTCAGTGTCATTACTCACCCAAATACATATTTTCATGTTCAGCACACGGAGCTCATATGTAAATCCCAGTGCCGGCTGAACCTTTTGTGGGTTACGGGAAAGTCGGACTTTCCCAAACACGGCCCTTCTCCTTTCTCTTGTCCCTTCATCTCTTTCTCTTGTGTGTGGTTGGGAAGGAGGAAAATGTACGGGAAGAGCTTATTCTGTGTCATCACAATGGGCAGATGGGCAGTTGGAAATTTACTCTAAACTAGGTACTTGCAGGAAAGCAGGAAATAGAATGTGAAATGATTATAGAATGCATTCAGCCAGAAATTTAAAAAGGAATAAAAACATAACAAATAATTATGAGTACCGGGGAAAGGTTTTGGCAGAGTGATATTTACTATTATCTGGAAGTTGGACCAGGAAAGATGCGAACAAGTGAGGGGAAATAGAGACGAGCGTGATGAAGAGAGTGGGAAAGGTCAAAGGAGGATGTTCCAGAAGGAAATGAGGACACACAAAGAGAGAGAGAGGAAGAGGGGAGTGAGAGGAAATGCAGGGTGATTAGGGGAAATACGGGATTGTTAACAAAATGTTATACTTTGAGTGCGAGTAAATTACTAATTTGTTCCCCACCCTCGTAATTCGAGCGTGTAAATCCGGAAGAGAAGAAAGGAAGAAGAGAAAGGTGTTTTTTTTGGGGGTAGTTAAAGAGTTTTTGGGCTAAGTATTGCTCTTAGCACTGGCCGTGCCGGAGTTGACAAGGCTGAGGAAGGAGAAGGAATGGCGGGAGGCTGGGATCATTTATCACTCTCAACTTGTTTCTCTTCAGCTTTCTCCTTCCACTTTCTCCCATCCCCTGCTTTCTCCATCCAATTTTGTTCTTCTCAATACCTGCCTAAACTTTGTGAGCTTCAGCTGCTCCTTCCGTCCCTTTCACCACTTCCCCATTTATTGTTGAACAACAAGTCTTACAAAATTTTCTTTGCAACTTTCCCTCAATTTTTCTTTTTCCTCCCGTTTGCGGACGAGCCTGAATTGGAGAACTCAAGTGATGGCTGCGAAGGTCTGGTTTGACATGAGAAGTGGTTCGGGTTTTTTGTCATTCTTTCAATGCCTTGCATAATGGAGACTCCCGGTTCATTTTTCTCCTTCGGAACACCTCGTGGATCCTCTCTCCCCTTTCAATGCACTTCTTGAGAAATATCCCAGGAATTTCTCCTGGGAAAAAAGTTTAACTCCGGGTCAGCCATAATTTGTGATGGGGAATGGCGTTGGACTTAAAAGCTATTTCTTGTAGCAATTTCTCCGCACCTTCCATCCATCAGGGGAGGCTTGGAACCAGCAAATGCACATGTACATACGTATCTATGTATACGTATGCAGGGAAACTCTTCTCCCGTATAAATCCGAGGTTTAAATTGGGAAAGGCCGGAGTTTTTGAAGAAAGTGACATGAGGGTTGACCATCAGTTTTTAAAATATTCACCGGTGAAAGTGTAGTCAAATTCCACGCTGTGATTGTGTGCGTGCCTAGAATGGGGAGAGACTGGAGAGAGAGAGAGAGAGAGAGAGAGAGAGAGAAGGAGGGAAAAAAAGAGAGAGACAGAAAGAGAGTATGTAGTGAGTAGAAAGTCATGACGTGCTTTCCCCTCTCACCTTCTTCCTGAAAAGCTGGTCCCATCCTCAGCCGCTCTTTCACCCCGTCCCTGTGCTCATGAGATGATGACGCACGGACAGAGAAAGTGGGGTTGTCACTGGCCCTGAGTCATTATATCGCTCTGCCTTGTGTTTTTTGGGAGGATAAGGCACCGGTAGATAGAAACATTTTCTCTCATTTGTCTCGCTCCAACTTTCACTCAGGACTTCCACCTGCCTTCACCGCAAGTTTTCTCTCTTTCTCTCTCTTTCCTTCCTGCAATCACCTCAACTTCAATATTAATGACGGGGAATTGGGTAGGTAGCTTTAATGATAATCATATAGCGAGTCGGAGGGAGAGTGCCGAGAGAAGCAAGTCCCCTGCTGATCCAATTCACAGCCAGGGCAAAACCAGAAAGGCTGAGGAAGGGATTTTGACTTCCTCCTTTTTCCCTTTGTCGCACTTTCTCCTACTTTCTGGCTCTCTGGATCCCCTCCGCTTCCCAGCCTCCATGAGAGGAGCGGAGGAGTATAATAATTGTAGGACATGTTAAAAAGGCACCCAGAGCGTTGCCCCCATTCCCTGAAAATGTCCTGGCGAGAGCCGGAGAAAGTTGTTGTCAAAGGGGAAAAGCCCACGGAATTCTATGGAATTCCCCAAATTTACATTGCGAGGCAGTCATCCGAATTATTTGAAGGAGTAATTTATTTCAAAAGGGTTCATTTTAGCCGGATTTCTCTCTCCCAAACCCACATTTCTTGTTTTGGATTAATCAGAGAAAGTCTCTCTCTTCCATCACCCACTTTCTCCTTTTTCTTCTCTCTCTCTCTCCTTCTCTCTCGCTCTCTCTTCCCATTTCCCATCCACCACCAATTTTTCTTTTCCTCTTGCTCCTTATTTATGTATAGATACTCGAGTGTGTATAGCATGCATATATCCACTTGGAAATCTCCTTGAACGTTTCTCTGCAGCTGATCCCCTTGTTTAGGGGAGATTAATAAATCACATAAATCTAGCCAGCGAAAGAAAGCCAGAGTGCGCGTACATAGTGCCTTCCCAGTTCTCTCTCCATCTCTATTTTTGGGCCGAAGAGAGGCATTACATGGGGAGAAATGTCTTGGTTCTCCTTGTGAACAGAGATCCAAGCTACCTCTCGCTTTCTCCAGTAAACACGCACGTCCCGGAGTAACTTTTCCAACAATCAACCCCGAAAATTTGGCTGTAATGCGTGCTCTTTCCCTAGCTTTCCCCCAGCTCCTGTCTCTATTTAACTCCTCCAGGCTTTTCCCACTGTGCCAGGGAATAACTTTTGGTTAGTAAAAGCGAAAGTGGAAACTTTTTTTTTCTCTCTCTCTTTCTCTTTCTCTAGCGCTCTCCCACGAACAAGAAGGAGAAATGATTCATTCAAGCAAAAGCTCATCATCTGTTTTATTTCAGCATATGCACGTTTGGTCACGCGAATAAAATTGCTCTCTCTCCCTTTCCCCCCACAATTTTTTGTCTTTCCCACAACCACACAATTCTCCTCATAAAAATTCCCTCGTGGAAACTCCATTAAAGCAAAATCCTCACCGAACAAACCTCACTATATTTCCCCGTCTATCTACCTTTCCAAAGAGAAGAGAAAAATACTCCCAAGTCTACACATTCACTTTCTCCTCTTGTTTTTTTATTCACAAAGCCATGCATATGCATGACTTCTCACACAAAAGTATGCGTTTCTGTAGTCTAATTTTTTAACTGAAGCTACATGAATACGTGGGTCAAAAAAGTTCTTGTTGTGGAAGAAATCCCTTTGAAATGCTCGCCAGATATTTTTTTCTTCTTGGGAGAGCCAGAGGGAAATTGAGGAAAGGGTTACTGCGTAATATTTACTATTTATGTTTTTCCAAAGTAGCAAAAGGAAGAGATTTGTTTGTGGCTGTCACTTCTTCCCAGAGTGTGGAGGCACCGGAGGAGAGGAGACTATTAAGGGAGTCAGCTGACACTAAATATTTTCACTGCTCCCACTTTTTTTCTCGTGTAACATAAGACGGAGAAATAAGAAAATGTTGGATTTCCTACACTGATTTGGACGGGGCAGGCCAGAGAGAGGGAAAAGAGGGAAAAGAGGGAAAAGAGGGAAAAGAGGGAAAAGAGGGAAAAGAGGGAAAAGAGGGAAAAGAGGAAAGAGTTGAAAAAGACTAGCTATGTGAATGGCTGAGAATGAAGGCGCCGTGGGGATGTGTGCTCCTTCTCCTTCTCTGGATCCTCCTCCGCCATCGTCCCATGTCAATATTTAATAAATGGTTGTTTTGCCCTCTGCTTCTTATTCACACTTCCTTCTCCACTTAAGTGAGTGGGGAAAGGGAAAGAAGAGGAGATGGTGGAGGAGAGAGCGAGAAAGAGAGAGAGACAGGGAGACTGCGGGATTTTTGGCAGTCTCAGCTAGTTGAGTGCAGGAGTCTCAATTGTGAGAGAGCGGAAGAAGATGTTATTTCCCTTCTCATGATCATCTTCGGAGCTCTATGACCTTGATGTATTTATTCTCTTATTCTCTTTCGGAGAGAGAGTCAGAGAGAGTCAGAGAGAGTCAGAGAGAGAACGAGAGAGAGAGAGAGAGAGAAAGGAGATGGAGAAGAACCACAAGTGCGTGCTTTCCACATTCTCAATGCATTTGTAATCTCTGTGAATGGGTCGAGTCATGCAGAGAGACAGAGAGGGAGTGAGGGAGAAAGGGAGAGAGAGGAGAGAGAATGTGGTGAGTGGAAGTCAGAGAATTATCCCTTCACTATGTCATGCCAGAGGATGTCCAGGAAAGCCAGCTTATTTTCGTTCCTTCTCTCTCCGTCTCTTTCTCCCCACTTTCCCCCTCTCGCTCCTTCTTTTCTCATCCTTTCCACAACCTCAAACTTTCGACTAGACGTTTTTTTGGCCGAAAGGAACAAATTGAAAACTCACACAAAATTAACACTTGGACTCTTGTTTTCTTCTCTCACCAGGCAAAACAGCTACATATGAGAAAAAATTGTTTCCTTTCCCAGTTCCTGTGTGCTTGAGGAGAGCCAGGAGAGCCCTGTCTCTTTCCCTCCTTTCTCTCTCTCTGCCTCTCTCTCATTCTCTCTGTGTCTCTCTCGCTCTTCGCGCCGACTAGAGAAATTACTGAGATCCAAGTTTTTTTCTCCATTCGGAGGGGGAGAGCGGACCTTTATTTGCAAAACTTGTTTCTCCTTTCATTGTCTTGATATGCGTAGTGAACGTGGATGAAGACTCGGGCGTGTAATGCCATTAGAATAAATAAAAACTTCTATTTTGAAAAAATCTTTGCAGAAGCGGAGGAACTTTGTCTTTCCCACACCCTTTGACTTTTCCCACCTTCTCTCATACATATATGTACATATAATTACATACATACGAAGGGATTCCAATGGAGTCCAAAATTATTTTTTCTCATCCTTCCATTCCTTGGTCTCCTTTTCCTCTTTTCCTCCAACAACTCAACAACTCTCTATAGTGGCTAATAAACATGAGTGGGGAGATGTAGAAACTTTGGGCCAAATAAAAAGTTCCTAATGACTTCCTACATATCTTCACATTCTCATGATGAACATCATGAGCGTGGTAATTCCATCGCAGCGGACGAGTTTACAGAAATATCCAGATTTTTAAAACCTTATTTTTTGCAGGAAAAAAAGGAATTTAGGAATGGAAAAAGTTTGAGGGAATGAGAAAAAAGGGAGACCTTTTCCAAGAATTCCCATTCACCAATACAGAGAGGATGAATGGAATGGGCTGTGAGGAGTGAATTAATAGCTACAGTCAGTTATTTCCCAGAGCTCTTGTCACCTTCAATAATGTGGGGAGCAGCCCAGAGAAAAACCATGACCTCTGCCTACTTTGCTTTGGGAGGCATGAGGCAGGGCGCCAGCAGAGAGAGAAAGGGAAGGTCCAGAGGATTACAGAGTACAATCATCCGCCGCCTTCTTAAATCCAATCTTTCTTTATATTTATAACCTAATTTCTACACTACCTCGAATTCAACAAGAGCAGGCATTTCTACTAAATGCTGCTAATGCTACTAAAAGTTTCTAATCTAAATGCTAGATCTTAAAATCCTCGCTGAATTTAGCAACTTTCCAATTGTTTTCATCCCAAAGTGAGTGACATGTGTATTTTTGGGCGGAGAGGCAGAGCAAAGGCAATCCGTAGTGTAGAGCCATTCAGTGAAGGGCAGTTGAGGATATTTATATTTAGAGAGCCAGAAATGTGAGCGAGATGAGGGAATCAAAGTTATGAGAGGGAGAGAGGAGGAGATAAATGCAATTATAAATAAGACATGATCAAAGAAAATGCAGGCGGAAAGTGGGGATTGAAAAGGACCTGCCTGCGCTCTCACGCACCAATGAATGGCTTTTAATCAGGCAATTAAAAAAGGCCATTCACTAGACATGATGTGGTTGAGAGAGATTTTATTGACTCTTCAGCTCTCCTTTCTCTCTCTCTCTCTCACTGTCTCTCTCTCCTTCTCAGCCCTTGTCATTCCATCTCCGTCTCTCTCGGCAATTATGACAATGACGGGGAAGACTTGTGCCCTGGAAGAAGTATGGTCAAGTATGGGGAGAGTGATTAATTGCATTCCCTTCCTCCCTCCGAATCATCCCCCGACAGGGCAACTCACTCCCGTGTCAATTTCTGAAGGTCCGAGTATTTATTCTCATCTGTACCTCCACTCACTTTGTCTCGCCGTCCCTCTTCTCTTCTTCTGTCTCTCTTTCCCTTCACTATTTTGAGCAAGAAAATGCGTAGTAAATAGATATTTTGTGCCTCCACTCCCTCCAAAGGACATCACATGTTCCTCTGTAATGACAGGATTTAGAGCTCGGCATGTACATGCCATGTTATCCCCGTAGCCCTCCTCCCCCACCCAAATCCCCCCATGCGATGACCGATGAACCCGTGGAAGGAGAGCTTATGAGGGAATAGTGATTAGCACTTGTCTTATCTGGAGAGGAAATCTGGCAATTAACCCTTTTTCACATTCCTCCCAGGCCAGAGTTATTTATTTTGGTTGGAAATATTATTTCTTCTCACAAATTCCTCTCTCTGCCTTTAACCTCTAAGCCGACAGTCTCCCCTTCAAATTAGAGATGAGTCAAGATGAGACCAAAGGATTCTTTCTCTGTCCATTTGTTGGCTGGGACAAGTGAGAAATTGTGACGGAATGAACTCTGTCCGAGGAGCACAAGTAAGACGTGCGTGGTGGAGGATGAAGAGCTTGAGGAGATACAAATTTTTGGGAGGAGGAGCCAGAGAGAGATGAAAAGGCCTTACTCGTGAGGCATGGCTTGGAGCGGGTTGGAAATCAAGTTGTAACATTAGGAAGGAGCGAAGGGGAGCGCGAGTAATTGACAGGGAAAGAGAGAGGAGATGAAAGAGAGAGGGAGAGGGGCGAGAAAGAGGGAGAGAGAGAGAGAGAGAGAGAGAGAGAGAGAGGCGAGGGGGAGAGTGGAGAGCGAAGAGGGGAGAAGGTCAAACTGATTAAATTCTTCCTTTCTCTCCTACCAAGAAATAATCATTGACCTTTTTCCCTGGTGTCTGTGAAATCCCTCCTTATTTCCTTCTCTGGGGATTTCAACCCTTCCTTCTCCATTTCATTTCATCTCCACTTCCCTTCACTCTTCCACCAAGCGGAGGGCAGAGGACGAATTTTAATTTCTCTTCCACGGCTTTATGGCGGAAAGTTATGTGAAGCGCCAAATGTGGATAGAGCTTTAGCATCTCTCTCTAGAATGGTTTGTCTGAGGCGCACGTTCTCTCTCTCTCTCTCTCTCACTCTCTCTCTCTCTTTCTCCTTCTCACACATTCCCATGATTTGTTTGCCATTTAGAAGATACAATCTCTCCAGAGTCTTATAACAATATGAATAGTTAGACAAAATTCCCCGTGCCAGAAGAAAGCTCAACTCTCCTCGCAAAACACCGGGGCAATTAGTAGGGGAAAGAATTCCCATCAAGAAGACGGAAAGTATCCTTTTCAACGTTGTCACAGCACAAAAGGAGAGAGAAGTCCTCTCAATGAACTTGCATGGGACCAATCTCGGATGCCAAATTGTAATAAACCGGGCGTAGAAGCATTTTTCCCCGTCCTACCAGAAGGGCGAAGAAGGATTCCGAGAAGGAACGAGGAGGGAGACACCAGTACTTCTTCTCCTTTTTTCTTTGGACCAATGCACGTGAAAAAATAGCTCAATGTTTTCACGAGAGAGAGAGAGAGAGAGAGAGAGAGAGCGAGAGAGCGAGAGAGCGAGAGAGCGAGAGAGCGAGAGAGCGAGAGAGCGAGCGAGAGGACTAGCGGGGTTTATTATAGGAAAGGAGCTGTGGGTAAAAGAGGAGGAAGAAAGGGACTGACATAGCGAAGAAATGCATAGAAATGCATAGGAGAAGTGTGTAGATACATGGATAAAGAGGAGAAGTGTGCTGAAGAAAAGGGGAAGAAGTTAGGAGATGTTAGAGGACGGAATGCCTAATGCCTAATGCCTAATGCCTAATGCCTAATACCTAATACCTAATACGTAATCCTCTCCCTATGTATCAATGCAATGTTTACGGGACTTACTCCTCCCAACTTCTATGGCTTTCATAGAGGCCCATGTATCCATGTACGAAGAAGCGCATTCATATTCTCTTTCCCACTGAGGCAATGACTGCGAGAGATAGAGAGGGAGAGTGAGAGAGACTGAGAGGGCGAAGGACAGAGAGAGACCGGGAGAGGTAGAGAGAAAGAAGGAGAAAGAGGGAGAGGGAGTGGAGAGAAGGAGTGGAGAGAAGGAGTGGGAGAGTATTATTTGTGGGATAGCGGCGAGCTATAGAGGGAATCCTCCTATAAGTGTCTCTCTCTCCTTTAACAGAGAGAGGAAAGTGTTTTTTTTGGAGGAGTTCGGAAGAAGGGAATGGAAGAGAATAGAGAATGGAGAATGGAGAATGGAGAAAAGTAATGGAGAGAGTGTGGCAGTAGTAGTAGTCTTGTGGAAGTGATCGATAGAATCCCAGTCTTCCCTCCCATCCACAGGCCTCTGTCGCTACATGGCAAGAGAGCGGAGTGCGGAGTGCGGAGTGCGGAGTGCGGAGTGCGGAGTGCGGAGTGCGGAGTGCGGAGTGCGGAGAGCGGAGAGCGGAGTGCGGAGGGAGAGAGAGAGAATTCTTTCCCTCGCACAGTCTATAGGAGGACGAGCAGGGGAAGAGAGAGAAGAGCCGGGAGAACCAGGCTTAGGGACACATTTTTGGGAGGCTCTCATGAAAATTTCGGGAGAGAGAGAGGAAATCAAGGACCGAGTCTCTCTCTCGCTCTCTCTCAGTCGCTCTCTTCCCTCTTTCCCCTCCTTACTCCCCAACTCTCTACCTCACGTTTCTCTCCTCTTCTGCTCCTGGCCATTCTCGTCCTCGACGGAAAAGAAAAAGCACAGTTGGCGGAAAAATCTTTGGTGGTGGGCAGGTGGTCATAGCGTAAGGACGGAACATTCTTCAACTCCTACCACTTGTCTCTCTCTCCCTCTCTCTCTCTCGCTCTCTCGCTCTCTCGCTCTCTCGCCCTCTCGCTCTTCTCCTGGCCCAGTCCTTCTCTCTACTCACTCACCTTCCCCCTTTCTACAATTGTTATTGAGGGGAAAGGGGAGGAAGAGCAGGAGGAGCAGGAGGAGTAGGAGGAGGAGGAGACGGGCTTGTTTATGCCGGGACACGAGTTCATGAGCAAGTCTTCATTCCAAGGTGTGAGTGCTCCTGGGTTGCAGAAGAAAAACAAGTCAAGAAAGTGTGCATTTTTTCAGTTGCTTCCGACTTTTTGTGTACGAGTCCCTCAGAGATTTATTAGTGGTGGAGTTTGCCCTAAACGGAAAACCTCTTACGTCTTCTTTACACAAAAACACTCTCCTTCTTATTGTTACTTGAAATTGATCAGGCAACCAGGATTTTTGTAGCCATTTATTAAATTTCCTCTCTCGCCCTTTCCGCATCGCATTTCTCCTCTCACGTGAGCTCCATCGTCACTCGCAGCCGGAAATTAGGGAGGGAATGTGAAAATACGAGAAAAATTGAAAGGGGCAGCAAAGGGAATGTGTCTTCCTCACTATTGAGATTTGAGAGAGAGAAAAGAGAGAAATAAAGAGCCGTGCGTGGAGCGGTTCGGGCGAGACAGTGAAGAGGACCTAGCCGGATTTAGTGCTGTGCGAATCATTCCAGGAGAGGAATCAAATCCAAGGGCACATGCTTTTGTGTGGCTATACAAATTTGGGAGAAATCCGAGTGAGAATGGTTTGATTGGAATGTGTGTCACATGTGGCCCTCACAGTCCGCACTCTCCACGTCGTCACGTTCGCACTCCCAGTCATTCCCATCACACAAGTTCACTTTCTCGGTCAATTCTCGGATGCGTGTCACACATATTATTTTCTCCTGTTGCTTAGGAAAACTTGAGGATGAGAGGAGGGAATTGAGGATGAAGCGAGAGCATTGAGGATGATAAAATAAAGGATTGTGGACATTGTTGGTGTGTGGAGGGAATTAGGGGTGAGAAGGTGTGCGGGACATGCAGAACCAACGGGGGTGCTCCCCTCCCGTGTCCAAGCATGCGGCGTCTCAGCTACTCACGGCTCATCCAGAAAACTTCCATAATTATCAAATGATTTGCCCACTAGAAAAATAAGGAGCCGGGAACCTCCGGGAGTTGAGTAGGGATCCTGTGTGGACGAGGAATATTGACGGTTCAAGGAGAGGAAAGTGTTTGCCAAAAGGAGATTGTGAATGGGCAGTTTGGGTTGATGTTGGAGGGTGTGAGTGATCGTGATTGGAATCAAGCCAAAGGCATCCGGGGTTAAATCGGCGGACTGGGAACAGCCTCACCCTGGATCTTATAGCGGGAGATTGCGGTAGTGTTAATAGCTTGCCCTTGTACAAACGAACCCGCAAAATGTCCGTCACGGACGTGCGGATCCTGTCCGGCTCCAGTGACCGGGGTGGTGAGGGGGGGAG
>JAQGBT010004159.1:0-17369 GCA_034698585.1 Disparrhopalites patrizii | reverse complement strand
CGGGGGCAGATTACCCCACCGGGGGCAGATTACCCCACCGGGGGCAGATTACCCCACCGGGGGCAGATTACCCCACCGGGGGCAGATTACCCCACCGATAGCATATTACCCCACCGGGGGCAGAATACCCCTCCGGGCAGATTGTAATCGGGGCAGCATACCCGTTGGGCATTTGAAAATATGGCATTATACCCGCGGCTACCCTATACATGAAAAAAAACTAAAAACTGACAATATATTTTAGCTACAAATGTATGCTCCAAATTTATTTGCGCAATAAAATAAATGAATCTGAGTAAATTATAAGCATGTAGATCACAAAATACAGTGCAAACAGATACAGCGACCAATTGGCGCTTACCTTCTGCGTTTAAGATCCTTTATTCAAACGCTGTGCGCGTAGAAACGTGACCGAAAAAAGGTCCCCAAAGGCCAGCGTACACACGCCAATACTGAAGAAATTGACATAGGTCATGACCTCCGGATTATTTTCCACGGAACTCCCCACAATCAGGGGATAAACGGCTTGGACCAGCCCGCCGAAAACCATTGTGGCCGCGGCAATGGAATCCGTAATAAAAAGGTATCTCTCCATAAAAGCGAAAATGGCTGGAAAAACACTGGCAAATCCCAGCCCCATCGTAATGGCGCCCACCCGCAGCCACGTGAGACTAGATCCACCAATCACGAGCAATATCACATTCGCCACCAACAAGAACACGAAGCTCCCGAGGATGAGAAAGTAAGCCGCGAATCGGACCACCAAGAAAACCCCGATGAAGCGCCCTCCGGCAAATCCCAATTGGAGGGCAAAGGACACCCCCGCAGAATCCGCCTCGGAGAGCTTAACCGGAGAAAAATGGGAGAAAGTGGCCATAAATTGGGACGTGCACACCTCCATGCCTTGATAGAAGCCAAGAACGAGGCAGGTGAGGAGGACCAGCAAAATTTTTCGTTTCAAACCGTCTCCCGCCAAAGCTTCGGGAGACTTCGCACTGGGAAGTGTCTCTTTCCCGTCCTCGGTCATTTCCAATCCTTTATCTGGGAGCAGGACATCATTTTTGTATGCAAAATACAGAATGAGCTGGATAATCAGCGCCAGAACGTACATCGCTCCGCCGATGCTGAAGGGGATCACGAGATTGGACTCGAATTTCGGGGTGTCATTTGTGCCGATATTTTGCAGGGACGATGCCTGCTCCTGATTGAGAAAGGGCGCGAGGATGAGCGGTGGGATGAGCGTGCCGAGGGAGCCGATGGCGTGTAGAGCCAGAATGAAGGGCCCGGATTTCCCCCGCCATAAATCGATGATCCAAGCCATGAGGACGCAATCAGATCCACCACCGCCCAGGCCAAGAAGACTGACGATGGCGAAGAACGCCATCTTTGTCCGGACGTGCGGAAGGACGAAGAAAGGGGTGGACATCAGCGACATCGAGCCCAGCACCCACAACTGGCGGTTGAAGAAGGGAATGATGAGTCCAGCTGTTAATGCAAGAAATGCCATTTCATTTATGTACATGGCTAACTGAATGTAATAATTAATTGTGGCTAGGATTTATAAATTTTATTTATAAATTTATTAATAAATATTTATTTATATTTAATTATATTATATTATATTTATACATTTATTAATAAATATTTATTTATATTTAATTATATTTAAATATTTATAAATTTTCCTAACATTTCTCCGAGGTTTTCTAGTCGAGTATACAAAAATTCTCGGATTTTTTCGACAAAAATAGGTAGAAGAAATTATGCGGCGGAAATTGTTGAGCAAAAAATACAACATTAAGTTGGGCCGGTTTGATACTAATAATTTGCCGTTTTTTTCTCTGCAAAGTTGTATCACAATTCTACTAGAAATTTTTTTTAGGGCTTAGAAATTTACCTGCAAATTATTCTTCCAATTCCCTTGGAAATTTGTGTTTTCAGTGTTCGGAAAATTTACTGCAATATATTCTCACAATTCCACTGGAAATTTGTGTTTAGAACTTATGCTGAAAATGTTTCTTGCGATTCCCATGAAAATTTGTGTTTTTAGCATTTAGTAATTTTCCTGCGAATTATTCTCGCAATTTCCTGGAAAATTGTATTTAAAAATTTTCCGCAAAACTTTTTGCGAAATTCCACTGAAAATTAGTGTTTAGAAATTTTCTTTAAATTTTCCCCCAAAATTTCTGTGAAGTGTTTTTAAATTTTTTTAAAACGGTTTCTCCAGATTTTTATAAATAGTTGTGGTTTTAGTGCTTACAAATTTTTCTAAAATTTTTCCCGGCAATTCCCCTGGAAATTTGTGTTTAGAAATTTCCCTGCAAATGTTTCGCGATTCTCATAAAAATTAGTGTTTTTATTGCTTAGAAATTCTCTTGAACATTAATTGTGTTTGCAATTCCCATGAAAATTGGTTTCTTCATCATATTTTCCATGTTCGGGCCCGAAATTATCGTTTTCCCTGATTTTTCCCTGGTTTCCCAAGGCCCACCAATTTTACAACCCTGAATGTGACATGCCAAATTAAACTCAAATGCCAACCCATAAACTCATAACGACGCTATTGACATGCATGTTTAACTGCTTCATATTTAAATTCCCAAAGTCGCCAAGTTTGCTGTTATACTTGATCGCTGAATCGAATTAACGCTTTACAGACGTCATTTTTAATTGAAACACAACTATAAATAATTAATGTATATATACGCTACTGCATATTTTGACAGTGAATTGCATATAACATACCTATAAAATGTACATATACGTACATTTTACTTTGCAATATCCGTGGATTGGCTACAAAGCCTCAGATAAAAGGTAGTAGGGGACAAATTAAGTGTATGCAGACGAAAGCATCTCTCACCTCCTAAGGCGCCAATCAAATAGCCAGCAGTCATGACCGTGAATGCAACCGAAATTTCCTCCACCGGTGCGTTGAGCTTGTGACTAAAATCTACTATCGCCGGGTTTAGAATGGTAAATCCTACGCCCTGTGATAAAAACATATCAATTACTTTAACTTGTAAAATATTGAAAGAATTTGAATGATGACATTCAAACAAATGTACCTATACCATTGTAAGGAAGCAGTAGAAAAGAGACACGGACGTCCATAGCTTTTTAGTACGGCTTGCCTCCGAAAATTTTGACGGAGGTCCTTCTGCCATCTTCTTTTAATGGGTCAAAACCAAATTCTGACCAGAAAATGATGAACGTCTTTGTTCAAGTAAAAACAAAAGGAGCTTTCGAAGGTAAAGAAATGAAGCTGCAAAAATATATAAAAATAGAGCTTCCAAAATCTAGAGAAATAGAGCTTCCAAAATAGAGAAGAACAAAGCTGCAAAAACAGAAAAATGAAGCTCCTAGAGAAGCTCTTTCTTTGCCCAGCAACGTGGCCTTGAATTAAGTCCATGTCTGTAGAGCAATTTGATATAGATACATACGTGCATTGATTTTATAGGCAATGAAATACTGTGAAAGGAAATAAGCCAGATTTTAAATCAAAAAGAATAATACCGACCACTGGGGACTTTTATCCTTGTCATGCTTCACAGTGTAAGAATAAAGCATTGCGAGCAACTTTTTGGAATGACTCGTAAAAAATTGAGCAAAAAAATATCCACTTTGCCGTTCAGTCTCGAGAGAATTGTCTGTATGGAAGAGTGCCTGGTGAACATTGTATTAAGTATACTGCATAGGCATGAAGGTCAAAGTGTGTTTACATATGTATGCAATTTCAATGTCGCCAAAGCTAAATATCTACGCTGTATAATTTACTCTCATTTACAGCCCCAATTTTTAGAGGGTTGGAGCGGTCATGCAAGGCAAATGGAATGACAGCATCAAATATGGGAATTATACATGCAAATAATCGTGACTTTATTAACATGAAAACTTTATTAGGACTTGCATTAACACTGTGGGACGAATCCCAGTTGACGTATTGCTAATAACAGTAATAACATATGCGTTTTAGCTATTTTAGCACATTGGAGGTGTAGCCACGAATAATTTAATGCATACACAGTATAACAGTGTCTGTTAAATAAAATTGTAGCTGCAGAATTGCACAACAGTGTGAAAATTTAGCCATTAACATCGCCATTACCAAGAACAAAAGCGAAATACATAAATTGAACATGAACTATATACAATCGACTCTCTCTATAACGGTTCCCCTAGGTATATCAGCAAATGTTTGTGGCAAAATTTGCGGCAAAAATACGTTATACAGTAGAGTCTCTTCATAACAGCACCCCTTATATAAGCATGTTCTGAATAACGTCAGGAAATTTGCCGCACCTTGTGCAAGGAATACATAGTAATTGTGTTCTCTATAACAGCATTCCTTTTATAACAGCAAAATTTTGGGTTCCCTTGGACGCTGTTATAGAGAGACTCCACTGTAGACAACAGAAATTTGGATGTAAACAATTGAAGAAAGTTTTTCAGGGTAGCATTTTCTGCCACCGCTATACAGACAATACCGTTATAAGGGAGCCCGCTATAAAGAGCGTCGCCTGCGTGAAACATTTTGCCTAGAGCTAAGATACAGTTACGCTAAGAACAATAAACGCATGCATACCACGCAGAATATTAATATTACTGCAGGTCTAGTACAATTTGCTTTTGTATCAAACTAGCCAAGAGTAATCAAATGGCGCTTAAAAAACATTTCAAAATCTCAATTTTCGGCAAAATCGATTCCGTCAAAATTTCCGATTCTTTATGGAGACAAACATTTTATGCGCCTAAAATCGAACGAAACTTCACAAACGTATTTTCGGAGTAGATTGCAGATCTAATAAAACATGCTCATTCAGATCGAACATGAATTATAGTGGAGTCTATCTATAACAAGTCTCTTTATAACAACATTTCTACATAACAACATTATTTTTTCCGCCTTTCTGTACATATATAGTAATGTACATATTTTATGTTCGATATAGCAACTTTTCCCAGTAACAATATTTTTTCCACTTCTCTTCAGTGTTGTTGTATATATAGAGAGACTTCATTGTAACACAGTTATCGCGATATTCAAAAGTAAATATTTTTGACGAAATTGCAAATTTCATTGTAGATTCTAGATGGTACATTACGCTTTAACGAAATTATTATCAGTTATAATCAGTTTTATTTACATTTATTACAAATAAATTCTTCTATGACGTTCTCTCGATTCCCAGCCGCTTTGCCCGGACAAAAGTGACGAAAAAAAGGATTAGAAAGGCCATGACGGACACAGCAATACTAAAGAAGTTGACGTAGGTCAATACTTCCGGATTTTTCTCCACCATCCCCCCAACAACCAAAGGATACACGGCGGACACCAAACCCCCGCAGACGGTGATGGTGGCTGCAATGGAGTCGGAAATAAACAAATATCGCTCAACAAAAGTGTACACAGCAGGAAAAACCGTACTCATCCCAGTCCCAAGAATAACAACGCCCGACCACAACCATGCCAAGTGGGTCCCTCCAAGAACCAATAGAATCAAGTTGCCCCCAATGAGCAAGACCAAATTTCCCATAAGTAGAAAATGTGCGGCAAATTTCAGGACCAAGAGAATTCCCAGAAGACGTCCCCCGGCGAATCCCAACTGAAGTCCCAAAGCCACCCGGGCGGAGTCCGCCTCGGAGAGTTTCAATTTGGAGAAATGAGCAAATGTGGCGATGAATTGGGACGTTACCACCTCACATCCTTGGTAGAAGCCAATTATGAAGCAGGAGAGGATGACGAGGCAGATGATTCTCTTGAAGGAATCCTGGGGCTGCGTCGGTTGAGTGTTAATCTCCCCGGAATTAATCTGTTGCTGTTTAATCACATCCGCCAACGCCGATGGACGCCGGATGGGCTTGGTCATTTTTTGGTAGACCACATAGAGTCCGATTTGAATGAGGACAGCCAGGACGTGGACGCCGGCGGCGATGGCAAAGGGAATTGTTAGATTGGACGTTCCAGGAATGTCCAGGGATTGTCCGGGGAAATCAGTGACATCTTTCGGGGTGGAATTTAGGAAAGGGGCCAGTATCAGGGGAGGGAGGAGTGTGCCGAGGGAGAAGGCGAAATGCTGGGAGAGGATGAAGGGGCCGGCGGAGGAGCGCCAGATGTCTATTATCCAGGCGATCTGCGCACAATCGTAGCCGCCACTACCTAGACCGAGGAAGCCACAGACGACGAAGAAGAGGATCTTCGTTTCCACGTAGGGGATCACGAAAAAGGGGAAGGTCATCAGGGTCAAACAGCCGATCACCCATGACTGACGGTTCAGGAAGGGCAGGATTACGACCCCTGTGGAATTGTTTTGTAATAATAGAGTTAGAGATGCGTTTAAATTAAGTCAAACTGATCAAACTTGGGAGCGTGAGATTAAATTTAAATTTGGCAAAGATTCAAGGCTCAACATTTAGTAAAATTTACTGTCACTTTTCATCCTTTCTTTTCCACAATACATTTATATTGTGGAATATTGTGGAATAGCATTCGTTTTTATGTACATATGTACATTCAGTGTAGGCATTTGAACCTGGACATGCTTTGCAAATTACATGGCAAGGACGTTTTGTTGCAATTTGAAATGAAACCTGAAAATTGGTTTTCATTTGAAATAAAACTTGGATAAAAATACGTAGTTGCAATTTAAAACAAACAGTGGAAAGTAGTCACAATTTGAAATAAACAGCAAATATTAAATGCAATATGAAATAAACAGCAGAAATTAAATGAAATTTAAAATAAACAGTGGAAAGTAGTCGCAATTTGACATAAACAGCAAAAATTAAATGCAAGTTGACATAAACAGCAAAAATTAAATGCAAGTTGACATAAACAGTAAAATTTAAATGCAAGTTGAAATTAACCGTCAAAATTAAATGCAAGTTGAAATTAACCGTCAAAATTAAATGCAATTTGAAATAAACAGTAAAAATTAAATGTAATTTGAAATAAACAATGAACATTCGAAATTAAATTAAAAGACTGGAATTCGAAATAAAAACTAAAATTCGATTGGAATTGGAATTCGAAATAAAAACTAAAATTCGTTTGGAATTGGAATTCGAAATAAAAACTAAAATTCGATTGGAATTGGAATTCGAAATAAAAACTAAAATTCGATTGGAATTGGAATTCGAAATAAAATTTGATTGAAATTGGAATTGGAAATAAAACTTGAATGGTTACACAATGAAATTAACCTTGAGATTTCGTCGCAATTTTAAAAAAAGCTTGACATTTGCTTTATGAAATTTCTATGAACGTGAAGCTCGTTGTTTTTATTACAGTCGACTCTCTCTTTAACGGACTCCCTTATAACAGTTTTCTCTCTATAACGGAGATAAAAACTTCTAACCTAAAATACTTTCTCCAATTGTTTTCATGCAAGCTTCTATTCTCTATAACGGTGAACATTTGCTGATGTAAGGGGAACCATCATAGAGAGAGAGTCGACTGTATATACATATAAGCTCACCTCCTAAGGCACCGGTCAAATACGATGCTGTCATGACCGTAAAGACGGCCGACATTTGATCCACGGACACATTTAGTTTATGACTAAACTCTACCAAGACTGGGTTCAGAAATGTTCCGCCGACACCCTGAAATCGCAATAAAAATAAATCAATACAAATAAATGCTATAGATTTTGAAGTGATATGTAATATTTACTCCATAAAAAAAATTCCAAAAACAATTTCATCTCCGCAAAGCAGTTTAAACTGTGCATATACATAAGATGTACTTATACATATATACATAAGAGTACATATGTATGCAAAAAATATGTATGTCTTACCAATGTGAAAGTGCAATAAAAAATTGCGAAGGATGTCCACAATTTTTTCTGGCGGGATGCCACGGAAAAAACGGAAGGTGGGCCCTCTGCCATAATTTCCCCTTAATTTTAACGCTCCTGGTTTCCCTTAAAATTTCTTTGAACCTGGAAAAAATTCCGCTCTCTAACACTGGAAAACACTGGGATCAATCAGCACTGGCAAAGTGAAACTTTCCTATTTCAATACACCAAGTAGAAAAAAATGTGCTCGGGGCCAGCAAATGTTTTGATTAAATATTTAAAAGTGCGAAAAACAAGTACTTTACAAGTTATTACTGGAATCTGCAACAGCTTGAGGATTATGTGAAAAAAAATGTTTTTTTAATGTCCACCCATTGGAAACATGACCTGCAATTTTTAAATATCTCAATGACGTTGCTATTTTAATATTTTTTGTCCCCCAGAAAAAAAAGATACAAATCGGAGATTAGTCGTAATCCATATAAACATTTTCGTAGTAAAAAAAATCTTTCTTTCTGTAATAGAGAAAAAGTCTTTCTATAATAGAGATTATGGGTAAATTGCCAATAGCATAGTGGCATTCAGTTGCCTCTGACGTGACAGCGGCGTGGATATCAACTTTGCCACTGACCTCAACAGCTGTCTCACAATGTCTGTAAAAATGTTTTGGATTAGCTGCAAGCACTTGTACAAGATTAGCAGCCGGCCGTAATAAGTATTGCAGTAAGAAATAGTTTGGCAAGATAATACCAAGGCTGTCAATCGGAATTGGAATTTTTAATCGGAATTTATACGAATTTCATGACTATATTAGAATTGAAATTGGAATCGATTATCCGTGCATGAAAGAATTAGGATTGGAATCGAAATTGCAGCGCCATGCTAAAATTTAATTGGAATTCGATGAATAAAAATTCCGATTCCGGCTTTTAAAATGTTTATACTGCGTGCGTTTAAAGGGATTTAGGAGGAAACTTCTTCACTGAAAGTTGTTTTTTACACGTTTTTAGACTATTTTTGGAAGTCCAATTTTTTAATTCAATTGGAGAAGGAATGATTGCGCCGTTTAGCGCGTACATGTATATTTACTAGAAATACAACCAATCATATAAATATGAAACCGCAGTGTGCATTCTTATACATGAACAAATTCCGTCCATTATGCATGGAGTGTGAAAGCTCTTTGGACTGCTCAAGACCGTGATTGCGGTCATATTTCATACTATTATACATTTTTAATTGGTCGCTTAATCAAGTAAACGACGGCAGGAACATTTACTGCTGAAACATTTACAGTGGACTCCCTCTATAACAACTCTCCTTGTAACAACTTTTTCTCTGTAACAACTTTAATTTTCAGCCCCTCGTATATGTAGTGTACATATTAAATGTTCCATAGAACAACTTTTCCTTATAACGACAAGTTTTGCTCTTCCCTTCAGGGTTGTTATAGCGAGAGTCCACTGTACCTTTGTCAACCATTGGTAGTAGTTGTCTTGCTGAAAATTTTCAAAGCCGTTAAAAATGTGACCTCTGCTAAGCTTTGAGTGATTTAGAAAACAAAGCCCACTGAAAAATATTTTAAAAAATATTTTCCGTGCAGTAAATAAATGTTTTGCGTATACTGTAAAATTTGTACCCCGGAATCGGTATCGGAATCGGAATTTTTGATTTTTGGTCACGAATACCAATAAATTGGAATTAAATTTTTATCTCCGATATGAATTAATTAGAATTTTAATCGGAATCGGTAATAAATTTTTGCTGGAATTTAAATCGGATTTAGAATTTTTATTATAAAAATTGCCAGCCCTGGATAATACATATGAAATGATGTCCAGAAGAAATGAAACGATACATTTATTTACTCATAGGATGACTGCCTTCATTTTATTAAAAAATTGCATGCTGCCTCTTTTTACTATGTTGGCTCATGCATGTACTTTTTAATTATGTAAATGCTTAATCAGTAAATGATGTAATTAGCTTAAAAATTACATTTAAAAAAATGTCAAATATCCACAACATCTTTCTCTTGGCCGCCTCTTCTCCTAGCGCGGACCCATGTGACGCAGAAGAGAATGGAGAAGGCCACCACGGACACGGTAATACTGAATCCATTGACATACAGCAGAACTTCGGGATTGCTGTCCACGGATCGGCCCACAATCAGTGGGTAGACAGCCGCCACGAGTCCGCCGAAGACATACATGCTGGCAGTGACCGTGTCCGTGACAAAAAGGTAGCGTTCGACAAAGGTAAAAACGGCGGGTAGGACCGTGCTGAGGCCCGCCCCCATGGAAATGGCGCCCACCCACAACCACGTGACATTGTAGCTGCCAATCAGAAACAAGATTGCTGTGGCCCCCATGAGCAAAATCAAATTCCCCACCAACAGGAAGTACGCGGCGATTTTGACGACCAAGAAAATCCCCAGGAGTCTCCCTCCGGCGAAGCCCAGTTGCAGGCCGAATAATACTCGGGCAGCGTCCGCTTCGGACAGGCTCACGGGGGAAAAGTGACAGAATGTGGCGAAGAATTGGGACGTCGTGGCGTCCATGGCTTGGTTCACGCCGATCACCAGGCAGGTGAGGACCACCAGAAGAATTCTTCGGTGTAAGGAATCTTCCTGTCGAGGATTTTCCTCCTTGGAATTTTCCCCGTTCTGCACTTTCAATTCCAAATCCTTCCCCGGCGCAGGCGCGTTTCTGTAGACGAGGTAGAGGATGATTTGAAAAATAATGGCCAAACCCAAAATCCCGCCAGCCACGAAGAATGGCGTAGATAATCGGGATTCGTATGGCAAATTTTCTGGCTTTGTCGATGCGTTTCCGATTAGCCGGGGAAGGCCCATTTGTGTGACAAATTTATCCAATTGCCCGGGTAAATCCTCTATGCTTTGAGCAAGATTTTCGATGTGTGAAGAAAGTTTTTCAATTTGCGGGGGGAATTTGTCGATTTGTGGTGAAAATTTCTTCCGCAAAACTTCGCCGTGCTTTATATCTTTGCCCGTGTTAAGGAACGGCGCATGAAGGAGTGGTGGGAAGAGTGTTCCGACGGACCCGGCGAAATATATCGTGAGAATATAAGGTCCCGATTCCGCCCGCCAGATGTCGATGATCCACGCCATGAGGGCGCAGTCCGCCCCTCCGATGCCCAGGCCGATGAGGCCGCACATGATGAAGAAGAGGTTTTTTGTGTGAACATAAGGGACAATGAAGAAGGGGAAGGTCATCACGATGAGGCAGCACGTGACCCATATTTGACGGTTAAGAACTGGGATTATAACACCGGCTGGAAAATGTAAATACAGAAAGAAAAATTGGAAAAATTATTATTTAAATGTTTATTTTAATTTTTATTTTAAATTTCTATACGATACACATTTCACGCGTTTTTAGCCCTTTTCCATTGCATTTTTATATATATTAATGCAATAACGCAATGATTATTAATTATCATACCGAGTAAGGACCCCGTCAAGTAAGAAGACGTTAAAACAGTAAAGACCACGGCCACTTCTTCCACGGAAACATTTAGCTTATGACTAAAATCCACCACGGTCGGGTTCAGAAAGGTAAGACTAATCCCCTGTCACATATACAAAGACAAAATAGTTATATCATCTGCAAATCTGTAACCAGTCAAAAGGTGCTATTGGTTTCGAATTTAATGGCACAAAAAAACTAATGAAGGAAATGAGAAAATTAATATTTTTGTACATATCTGCAAACGACGATAAAATTTTATTACTTTGTTATTACTATATTAACTATATATGTATGTACATATATATTTGTCAATTACATATATTAATTTAATAATTACATATATTATTCTCATTTGCAGTAATTGACGATTGGTATAAAAAATGCTAGCGAAATATAATTGCCAAATGCAGCCGAATGTTTTTATAACGGTTCCCCTTAAATCAGCATACTTACCCCATTATAATAACGAAAAACGGCTATAGAGAACATAAATGTCTATGTTAAGAATTGGAGAAGTTTAGAGGGGAGCATATTCTGCCACCGTTATGGAGAGAAAACCCTTATAAGGGAGCTCATTGTATAGAGAGTCGACTGTATATGTAATTGTTAAATTAATAGAATTGCCAAATATACATATTAATAGAAACAAATCAGTAATAAAATTATATTGTCATTTGTAAATCCTTATCAGCTACAAAAATATTAATTTTCTCATTTCCTTTATTAGTTTTTTCCGCCATTAAATTCAGTTTTTTCCACCATTAAAAACTAATGAAGGACATGAGAAAATTAATATTTTTGTATAGTTGATAAGCATTTACAAATGACAATAAAATTGTATTACTTTTTATTACTATTAACTATATATGAATATTTGACAATTTGAATAATTTAGCAATTTTAATAATTAAATTAATACACACATTTTTTATATCAATCGTTAATTACTGCATAAGAGAATAATGCAAATGTCAACCATTTCAAGAATGACAATGATAAATGATAGCCATTTTACTCAGATTTTGATTAGTAGAACAAATATTTGTGGCGCATCACAAGTGCAAATTAATCGGATAAGCGCTTGTTTTAATTTAGCGGTCATAAATATTCAAAATTATGCATATCTGCCATTTTAGTAAATTTTATTTTGTGTGTAAAGTGAGAGTAAAAATTTGGAGACATTTTTACCAGCGTAAAGAAGCTGTAGAAGAGAGCAAAGGATGTGAAGAGCTTCTTGGATCTGCTCGCCACGGAAAATATTGAGGGAGGTCCTTCTGCCATGGCTTACCATGTATGTACATATGTATGTACGTACGAAAATGCATACGCAATCTTTCCCTTTGTGTCAATTCGTATTTGTATCACCGATAATATTTATGTAGTTTGGAATCCCCGAAAACAATACTTCTAAATACTGGAAATTACACGTTCAAATATGTACAGATTATTTGTTGTACTGTCCAAAAAGATGATCAAAATACTGAAAAAATTGCTGACAAATTTCCATCCCGTCTTGATTGCCTTTGAAGCACGTTTGTGTTAAAAATACGCTTTGCAACACTCTCGCATGTTTCCGTGGAGAAAAAAAATCTTGCGAGGGTTGGAGCCAAAAATCTTAGCACGCTCACTCCATTTGGGTTTTTTCCTATGACACGCTGATTACATGGCGGATGAACTTTGTTATTTATTCTTGAAGGCTTGCTTTTGATACCAAACACTTTTGAACACTGGAGTAATCAATAATAAATGACACAATTTCTTTCACAAGTGCTCTACTCACACACAATCGTCCCTTTCAGCTTGATCTCGTTGAGAAATCAGTAGTAAATACGCACTGAGTCAAAAAGTGTGAAATTTATTTCCAGTCTCCCATGCGTGTGTGTCTTTGCGTGTATATTTAAAAGAGTTTTTTCTTAATAGCAAGAGAAAAAATTGACATTTACCAAAAGACTTTTGATCTTGAGCTGAAAGCACGTTCTGCCTTCGTATCACACTCGTGAATGTGGGAAGGATGCAAGTCTGGCGGGGTCTCGTTGACACTTGAGACTGCAGAAGTAGGAACTCAGACCCATTAAAACGCCAAGAGTATATGCATGTAAAGAGAAGGACAGATTCGTTTTTTAAATTTCTGGGTATACTGTTGTCTTATACGATTTTATACAGTAATTTTTTCGAAAACAAAAAAAAAGATTCATCAAGCTACGAACACCTCATTCAACCTTGATAAGTCTATGAATTTTTACATAAAAATGATTTATATACTCAAATTCAATTGTGTAACAGAGCTTCTAGGTGACTATAGACTATGCACATAATCTGCATAGCTAAATGCATGAATTTTGTTATAAAAATTTCTTACTACAGTTACGCAATGCTTACTGTACTCACACACACCTGGAAGAAGATATACATAAAGTCCCGGTATAGAAAATCTATTTGTAATTTGTAATAAATAGCTAAATATCCAAATCCTAAATTTTTGCACTCATAAACTACACACAAATTTTCATATGTGTCTGTACTTACGCGTACATATCTACATCTGTGTTTGTATATATATTTGGAAAAATTCGTAGATAATGTTTTTCAAACCTTGAACCGGGCATGGAAAAACACGTGCATATGCCCCGTAAAGGTTCCCGTGGAGTTCTCAACACATGCATGTGTATTTCCGTCAATAATTTAGCCTACGCAATGTGACCCGCTTGCATGACTTAGCATTTTCGCAAACGTGTACAGGCTAGCATGTCATATATATGATATATGTATGTACATATGTATGCATGTGTGTACATATATGCACGTATTGTTCGTACGTGCATGATACAAAGAATTCTGCGATCGCGAAAGTCTCAAAAGTCCGTTTGTTCCAACGGGGATATTTATAGAAGGACATCCTCAAGGTCTGTCGTTGAGGCAGGTTAATTTTTTTGACTGCACGATGCGGAGAAAAGAGAGCCCGCATCTGCTATTGCTGTACTCACAAGCCGGGGGATGTAGAGAAATTCAAATTTTACGGGGGGAACCCAAAAATGATGCATGTAGTGTACTCTCGCTACAACAACCCTGAAGGGAAGGGCAAAAATGGTGGTTATATGGAACATTTTAATATGTACACTACATATACGAAGGGCTGAAAAATATAGCTGTTATAGAGAAAAAGTTGTTATAAGGAGAGTTGTTATCGAGAGAGTCCATTGCAGTTGTAAGAATATTGTATATGGCTACGCATTTCTCTTGGAAATAAACTAGTTCTAATTGTGTAATTGCGAACAACTAATTTAATAACAATAATACGTAACAGGAAAAATAATAACAATAAAAGTAGAGAATTTTGTGACAAATAATAACAATATTACATAATACCTAATAGGAAATTTAATTTAGTGATAAATTATGCATACGTACATATGTAACAATAATACTAGGTTAATGACAAATTCATAACAACAATAATTTATTAATAACAATAATTTAATAACAAGTAATTTAACCGTTAAAACATAATAAATTCCCCGGAATAATACGCAGACAAATTTATTTTAAATGTGTTGCAGTCGACTCCTGTTATAATAAACTCCCTTATAATGATGGCAAAAAATTTTCTTAACAATTGTAGTAGACATCAAGTTTGAAATTATTAATTCATTACGAAAATTATTGTCAAAATTTAAGTAAAAATACGCTGTTTTCATCATAAGAATTGAAAGATGGGCTTTCTGCGCGTTTTGCGCTTTTGGTGGTCAATGTTTTTCACATTTGGGGTTCTCAAAGGCTGTACCAGAAATCTATTTTAGGTATATTGGCAGACAGGAAAATTTTGGTACGCTCTGCGAAATTACCTGTCCTAAATATCGTTATACAGTGTACTCTGGCTAGAATATGTAACCCTGAAGGGAAGGGCAAAAATGGTTGTTATATGGAAAAGTTGTGATATGGAACATCTAATATATATACTACAACGAAGGGCTGAAAAATTAAGTTATAGAGAAAAGAGAAAAGGTTGTTATAAGGAGAGTTGTTATAGAGAGAGTCCACTGTATCATTATTATACATATGTTATTCTATGATTTACATTGGCAAAATTGACGGAGACCTTCCTCCTTAGCACAAGCCCCGCCCCTATTTCCGTAGGCACTAATCCGATGAACATTCACCATATGCGCATGCGTCTTGCCAAATTCACTGAAATGCACAAAATACTCAGCATCCCCCGGCTTGGTAAGAAAGCTCATTTCATACTGATGTTCGTAGTGAATCTTTAAATTGCGGTCCACCTCCGCGTTCTTCCACAGCAAATTGACTTGCGTGATATTGACCAACCGGATTTTCTCGCATTCGGGCGAGTATCTCCGCAACTTGACGTTAATGCTCCAGATAATTTCACGGGCGAATGTCCAGTACCTTTCGGTGATATTTACAACTGGAGTCTTGGACCTAATCAGGCATGCGCAGTCTTCCGTGGGAATCCCCAGATCGTCGCAAGTTCTCCGGGAACTCAGAGGAAGGAATAAGCTTCGTTTATTGGAAATTTTGTCATGCTTCTCCAGCTTGGATCTCCGGTCAATCTCCTCATCCTTCACCCGGTTCAAATCCAGGAGATCCTGGAGCATCTCATGGAGGTCCAAAGTCGTCATGAGTTTATTGTTGGAATTCTCCACCAGATTTTCGAAGGCTCTGGTGTATTTCCTCCGAAACTGGGCGGGAGGGACAATGAATAGAAATGGTAATTTCTCCTCTTCCGAGCCCTGATAATCCCCGCGTAGCCGGAATTTCCCGAAGCGCATCCCGTGGTCACTTACTAGGATCAAGAATGTCCTTTGAAGTAAATTCTCATCCCGAAGATATGCGAGGACATCCAGGAGTGGCTGATCTCCGAAGGTGGAAAAATAATTCTGGTCATGCGTCAGTCCCTGAGTCCACATGTGTGCCCAATATTTCCGGGAATTGAAGGTCTTCGCCATCATCACCATGTTTTTTAGCAGGACTTTAAAGGACAATCTGGAGCCGTAGCAAGGATTGGTGATATTCTCCAGCTCCTTATTGGGCTTCACATGGCCAAGGGTTACATCCTGGAGGAATTTCCCCGCTGTCCGGAAGTCGAAATGGAACTGTTGGGAGGGGAAGCCTTTGAGGCTCCCGTAATTATAATTCCCGTGTCGGTCCAGGGAATCTTCGTCGTAGGCGGTGACAAAGCCGCGACGCCGATATTCGTGCCACATAAATTTCTCACAAATGAAATGGGATTCATGGATGTCCCCCGAAGGTTGGCATTCCTTCCGATATTCTTCTATGGACAGGCCGGTGTAGAGGGGGAACATGCTCTCCCTTGTCCCGTATCCTCGACTGTTGTACCCGGTAAATTCCACCGCTCCGAGAGTGTCCCGGAGAAAGGAATGGGATTTGGGCATGTAGCGATGGAAATTTAGGCGGGAGACGGAGTCCATCCCGAGGAGGAGGATGTTGTAGGATTCGGAGGAATTCCTGGACGTCTCTGAGCTGACGAATTCCAGGATTTCAGGGGTCAATGAGACGCTGGAGAGATAGTCTTCGTAAATTTTGTGGGCATGAAATAATTCCATTTCGTTCATGGTGGAGGAGACGGTGGAATTGATGCACCACAAATATAGGTGCGTTATATGGGGTGGCAGTGCCGTTTTTTGAGTCCAGATCTCGTGCAGGATCTTACCGAATCTTGTGAATGAAGCGATATAAAGCAGACATTTTTTATCAATAAAAATAATTAGAATTTAATTCGAAATCATGGCAACTTGAATTTAATATCCAAATTGTCCAAATACGTACACAGAACATGAATAATTTGGGGGGAAAGTGATGCAGTGGAGTCTCTCTATAACAACAATGAAGTGGAGGCGTAGAATGTTGTTATATAAAACATTTAGAAGGAACGTTACATGTACTAAGGGCAGAAAAATTAATGCTGTTCTTGAGAAATTTGGTTACAGAGAGGCTTGTCCTAGAGAGATTCCACTGTATATTGTAACGAAGCTTAAAAATAAATGTGGGCCCGGGGTGCAGGGCGGGCAAAATAATAAGCACTAAAACACAAAATTGG
>JAQGBT010004158.1:0-17372 GCA_034698585.1 Disparrhopalites patrizii | reverse complement strand
GGAGGAGGAGGAGGAGGAGGAGGAGGAGGAAGATGAAGGAGGAGTAGCAGTGTACACATACAGGTTGAGTCAATATTGGGCGTATAAATAAGTGACGGGTGAAATTTGTTGCAAATGCTTTCCAAACTTATGGAGGACTCAGCAGAAGACCCATGTTTTTTTGTGTAATAAGAAAGAAAAAAAAGGAGAGGGAGAAGCACACAAGTTAGTAGTAAATCACTACTTCCATACACATTCGGAGACTCTCCTTGCTTTATTTCTAGGCAATATCCCGACACATGTGCCAGGCATTTTCTGGAGGGAGGAGGCGATTCTCCTTTAGGTCCCAGAAAGGAAGACTATACTGTCAATTTCCTAATGGTACACTACATGTCATTGTCAACGGAAGGAGACAGACCATCAAAAGATTTGCTTGCATTAGGGGGGGGGTCAAATATTAGGGATGTGGCCTCACTTGAATAGTAACTGCGGGGAGGTTTTCATTGTTGACAATACTAATTCCAAGCCAAAAACAACCTTTCTTCCATACCGCACTCAGACTACGGACAAAATCTTGGGACACGCCATTTTCTTCTTTTGTGTAGCTTAATCCCATTACCCAAGTGACGACTGCAAATGGATTAGTTGTTATTAAAGTAAGTAAATTTCTCGCTCCTTGTACTTTCGAAAATTGAATAAGAAAATGAAGATTTTGAAATTTAACCATTTGTACCATATACGACCATGTACCCTCTGCCCTTGACTTAATGACTAAGGGTTTAGACATGCCAAGGAGTAGCCAAAAGCCAGGTCCTCAGAAGAGGTGGAAAAAACACTGAAAAAGGGTTAAATAGCAAGCCAAGTCCCAATAGAAAATATCACGTTCCACAATTCATCCATCCTACCATGTGTGTAGGGTGCACAGTATAAAAAAAAGCGCAATTTTCCAACATGGGAGCCCGGCAGTAACTAAAGTGGGAGTTTTCTCTCTCCAGAGGACCCTTTCCCTAATACCAAATATTGCCAAGACAATGGATATTATTCAATGCAGGAACCCAAGGAAAACTATCTCGTCCTCCCACATATCCTCCGTACTATCTGGAACTTTAACCAAGACAAAGAGAAAGTCGGGGTGCGTACATGTATGGGCACGTATGTTGGGGAGAAAGAGAGGATGAGAGTGAGAGAGAGAGAGAGAGAAGGAGAGAGAGAGAGAGAGAGAGAGAGAGAAGTAAAGAAACAAAAGAAAAATCACTCTACAATCATTCTGCCTACGGAGAGAGGGAGAGGGCGAGAAAGAAGTACTTAGAGAGGAAGTAAAATGAACCTGAAGAGTCAGAAGAAGTGCGAAAGAAAAGTGAAAGAGAAGGCTCAAGGGAAAGCTACTTTCCAAAATGAGTTACTTGTGTGTCTTTCTCTTTCACTTTCACCAGTTTCTTTCCCTTCCCCACCGACCTCGCCTTTGATTCACAGTTGGTTTCCATACAACACTGAGCAGTGGTGCTCACTAGGCGTAGTCGGGTTGGGAATAACAGATGCATCGTACCGGTAGGGCACCATTTGTATAGATATGTCAATGTATACATATATATAGCTATAGATACGTATGTATATGTATGCATGCTAAGAGCGTACGTGTGCCCCGGTCGAGCTCTCTTCTTTAACGCTTCAACCTTATTCTTTTTCTATTCTCTTGCCTCCCCCCTTAAACTTCCTCTTTGTGGAAACGGAATAAAACAGTTGAGAAAGATGAGAGTAACATGTTGAGAAAAAGAGACTCCAAAGGGAGCACGATGAGGGACTTGTGGAAGTACATAATAGGTGGTAGGTAGGTATTTACAGGGTGTTAAATAAAGATTTGCCAGGGGCCAAACCTTGCCATAGGGGAAATTAAAGGGAAATTGTGTGCAGAATTTTACTGGGGGGTACAGAAAAATCCCTAGTTGATCTGACAGGAACTGGTAAATGGTCACTATGGTGGATTTTCCATGGCAAACGAATCAACTTTTGCGGTGGGAAAACAGTTTTAAGGTGAAGGCACTGGTGAACGTTTTTTTTATTTAATTCTACATTTGCCTTAAGATTATTTATTTTATTTAGGTTGCCACATTATGAAGTCTTCAGAAAAAATATGTAATGAATTTTGAGCGTTATTCCCTTGCTTGAATATAGTACCGGGAATAAAACGTGTTTTCAGTCTTTTCCAAACTGCTAGTAAAAAAAATGTACATTATAAATTTTTGCGCCGTAAGAAAATTTATTATCTGGTGACGTTTCCACAACATTCACAATTTAATTGAGGGAAAACCTTTTTGCCTTTGTTTTTGAGACTGGAGCCAAAAATCAAAGAAATTGATTTTGAACTTGGAAGGGAAAAATCTCCGCAATTTGTCCAATTTCTGCCAGAACATCATGGGATGTTTTTGCTAGTTTCGCAATAAAATGCTGTTAGGAAAACTATTTTCATTTAGCTTAGCTTCATATATTCCATGGATGTCATAAAGGTAACTCATTACTTGGCACCCTGTACAAGAATAAATCGAGGTTTCTTGAGACAGAATGAGCAGTGAGGGGAGAAAGTTGGCAAGTGTAGCAGAGAGTAGTAAGTCAGGGAAATGACTGAATGCGAGCTTTCAGCATCGCGCAAAACTCTAAGGGGTTAAAGACGTAAAATGTGTGCGAGCAAAAGGCCAAACAAGCCATGGAAAACGTATGCACGTGCATAGATGGAGAAACGCTAAAAACAAGTACAAAGCCCTAATAAAAAGGGCATAGTTCTTCCTAGAATTCAAGATTTAGTTCCACGAATTTTTGGGGATGAAAAAAAGAAGAAGAAAAGAGGCCACGAGAAGTAAAAAGCTACAAGATCTTTAAGGTGTGGCATGTTAAGAATGCAAATCAAATGAAAGAAAGAAAGGCAAAGGAGATGTTTGTGTACATTCAAAATGCGTTTGTCTCATCATGGACACACAAAGAGGTATACATATACATACACATACATATGTATGATCATCCCCATTTCTTCTAAAGTCCTGTCCTCAATAGAATAACTACATCTGTATACACATCTCGTAATGAGGATGTACATCAATGAATGTATTCATCAGCCCTTCCGTACTTATTCACAATCTTCTTTTCCAAGAAAAATAATGTGAAGTACTTTATTCACACACATTTTCCCTAGTTTTTTTTCTCTCCAGAGTTTCTAGTTTGTTTTGTAAAAAAAAAAAAAAAAAAGTTCCGCATCGTCAATTCAGCGTAGTAGTAGCAAGGAAGGCACGAAATGAAAATTTAGGGGACATCTAAGCACAAAAAAGGAACGGATTTTTCAGAGATGGTAGCTTAACTCATTGTAGAAATACGTTAGGGTAGGGGAAAAAAACAAATCGACACCAAGTAATTGCTTTCCCTCACCAACTACCTTTTTCCGGAATTCAGATAATGCAAATGCCCAGGCACTTGATATCTGTCGTTAAACAACTGATTTTTGCTTGTGGGGTTTGACTCATAGTTTTAACAAATTTTGAGCAAAGGAACTTCGATCACTTCTAAATGTAAAAACAAAAAAAATTAATAGCAGTACTTAAAGTGCAATGTATCATGTAAAATTAAATGATGAAGTAATTCCAGAATCTCACAATCAGTAGGAAACAAACCATCATGGTTAGGATGTTAGGAACAGGCAAACGCATATTCGAATGCAAAATTAAAGACAAATTCAACACCCTAGGCCCTAGATTAATATCCCCAAAATAGGTTACTAGTACCCTGATGATCCCAAATGTGAAAAAAATATTGAGTACCAGAAGACTAAAACTCGACAAAAACACACCTTCGTCAGAAAGGCACCCCTTCAATATTATTTTTCACCAAAAACAGCCTAATAAAATTGCAAACGTGTAGATAGACATGTTTTTCTATTGACATTTCGAAAATCGTCTCAAATATCCCTATTAAAAATTACAACATAAATATTCCATATGTTTATTGTCGCGAGATACCGTCGCTATTCAGCACTTTTCAAATTTTAACATATTCGTTTCAAGGATTTAGGCCAAAATAAATTGAATACATAATCGAGACAATCTCACTCTGCGTATGCAACTATTTGGTTTTGCGGTAATTCACATACACAAAATAGAAATTTATTTCAATTTTAAAAAACTCTTTTGTAACTGACTTTCCACGTATCGAGGGTGAAGTACATAATTCAATCATCTCCATGCAGCTTCAAACACATAAAGTAATCAAATCCATATAATTCAACAATTTACCAATTTTCCGTTTAACGCTTTGCGCGGGCACAAAAACCACGTGTTTGGTAATATAAGTACGAGAGAAATTAGAAGATTTGTTAACAATTGTTTGTTCCAGAAAAAAAATGGTTCTTTTGCGTTCATTTGCAAAAATTTTGAAGATGCTCCAATTAACTGAAACAAATGAAAACAATTATTAGTTTATTTTCTACTCGAATGTTACAACAGACTTAAGAGTCCTGGACTCGAGTCTATTACGGAATAAATAATAATAATAATACAATTAAACGTTTTTACGAAATTTGTTGAAAATTTGCTATTTTTACCAGCGTTTTTCGGGATTATGCTTTTTATGCTTCTTTTTTTCGAATTATATACATTTTATGGTTATTTTCGATTATGCTTTTTATGATTATGCTGTTTATCATTATTTTCGATTATGATTTTTATGATTATGCTGTTTACCATCATTTTCGATTATGCTTTTTATGATTATGCTGTTTATCATTATTTTTGATCATGCTTTTTCTGTATGCTTTATTTCTTTGCAAAAATTGATCTTAAAGTATCTTAAACTAGCTTAAAATGGCACAAAATGGTCTAAAACCAAGTTTTCCCGATTATGCTATTGGTTTGGCTTCCCATAAATCAGTAGTTAGCTTTTCCCCGCCACAAGCTAGTTTTCCTTGTTTAAGGCTGTGGTTGAAAATTAAATAGAAATAATTACATTTTGCGTTTTGCCCACTTAATTTGCCGTAATTTTGTATTTTGTGCAAAAATTAACGTACAAAAAATGCCTTTCCCTGTATTGTGTACGATATATTCATAGTGAAAAAAAAATCACAGAGGTCAAAGATAAACTTCTGGCAGGCTAGTGCCGCCTAGGAGGGAAATATGAAAGCAAGAAGCGTTTTTGCGGGCAATGGTTTGAAATTCCTTATCAGGTGTTTTTTTAACCCTTTTTTGATCCATTCACTTCACTTTTTCCATGCGACACGTACTTTTTCTTTGTAATAACTTGATTTTGATACGATCAAAAAAAGAGAACATATATACAGAGAAGGATTTGGAGTGAACGTATGGACAGTTGTGGCCTTTATTATATCGTATATTTTACCAGAAGTAAAAGTTTTGTGGTTGTAACAACAAGGTTCTTCAATTTCCCTGGGTACAGCTGTTCCGTGAGTATCATCATTAAGCTTTTAATTACGTTTTGAAATGGTTTATAGGCTCAAGAATTTATTTCGTATTGGGGTGAGAATGTTGACGTAATTTGAAAGATTTTTTTTTTACATTTTCCTACAGGCTTTTCCGGGCCGGGGGATGGTGTATTGAAAGACAGCAGGTCAAGATTTGTTGAGGATCTTAATCATATATGGTAAATAGTATAGTTTTGTAAAGGGTTAAATCAATCCGCCGTCATCAAGATGGGTGATGTGGAGAAACAGAAAAGGCGGGGGACACTCTTCGCCGAAGTTTCCCGGCACGCTAAGAATTCGGACTATGATAAAATGCTCAAATCATGCAATCGGCGTAAGTATAGTGAAATTTATTACAATACAATTTGTTTGTTTATTTCATAATATAGTCCTCAGGGCAGATTGTGTTCCTTTGGGGGTTTTAATTTCGGTGTATGTAATTAATCTTGATATTATTGTTGTCACGCTCTTGCAGTTTTACATGAGTTTCCGGAGGAAGAGTCGGCCTTTGAGGCCAAAATCGTTGCATGTATTCAATTGTCCAAGTTTAAAGAGGCCTTAGATTTTATTGGAAGATATCCTAAACTGTCAAAGTAAGCCGTGGTGAAAAGTCTTGTTGTTCGATCATTACGTCATATAAGTTAAATTGTGTTTTGATGTATTTGTTGCTGATGAATGCGTCGGGATAAGAAGTGAATTTTAATGTTATTTCTAATGTTTTTCCCAGAAATTTGTTGTTTGAGCAAGCTTATTGCTATTATCGTCTGCATGATGTTGCGAAAGCGGAGAAAATTTTGAAGGAATCCCCAGAAGATTCGCTACGGAAGACGGAACTGATGGCTCAAATCTACTACAGATTAGAGGAATATAAAAAGTGCTATGATATGTACCGACAAGTCATCAAAAATTCGTCGGATGAGTGGGAAGCTGAGCGGCAGAGTAATTTGTTGGCTATCTCTGTGTGCTTGAACATGATTGGGATTGTGAGTAAACCAAAGTTTTGGGTCATCTGGTGGCAATCTGAAAAGACCATTTCTAACTTAAACATGTTTTGAATACTCGAATATACAGAAAAATGACATTCCACCATCTCAAGGAAGTAGCTTTGAGCATACGTACAACATTGGCTGCATCTTAGTTGGGAAAGGTCAATACGCGGAAGCAGAAACTGTGCTCGCTGATGCTGAAGTAGAATGTATTCAAAGCTTAGAGGAAGACGGTTGTCAGGAAGAAGAAATCGAGGATGAAGTCAGCATCATCAGGTATATTCATAGTTAAAACGGAAATTATTGCTTATTAACTTATACATTAAACACGCATTAAGCTCTGACAACTCTACCTTCACGTGTCTATTGAAATTATAGAGTTCAACGAGGATATTGTGCACAAAAAGTGGGCCGTCCAAAGGAAGCCATGCACCTGTACACAAAATCCCTAAAGACGAAACCAAGTGACATCGGCCTAGCGGCAGTGGCTGCCAATAATATTCTGAGTTTAAACCGAGATCAAAATATTTTCGATTCAAAAAAGAGAATCAAGACCATCAACACTGAGGGTGTCGAAAATCGTATTACCCGGAAACAATTTTGTACAATGCGACTTAATCAGTGCCTTTTCTTTCTACATACTAATCAGGTAAGATAGGCTGGAATTTGTGCGGTGTAAATTAAATTAAAAGGTTCGCTTAATCCGGCCTAAAACAATTGTGTTGATCGGGGATGTAAACCGAACGATTGGCAGCCAGTGTGGGTTTTCATTCATAATGAAAATAAGTGGAGTTAATTTGTCGTCGAGGCTTAATCCGCTGAAAGTGAAGGAAAGGCTGGTTCATTCTTAGTTTTTTAAATAAAAATGGCGGTAGTTTTTGTATTTAAGCCATACTCTCTTTTCTAATGCAAATAGCTGGAAAACTACAAACATTGCATTTCACGAAAGATGTCGTATTGACGATAACATGTCTTCTTTCTGTAGTACGACGCTTGCAGCAGTCTTTGTGAGGAGCTGTTAAAAAGCAATCCTGAAGTAAAGGAAGAAGTTATTCTTATCAAGGCTGCAGTTCTAGCCAAGACTGTTGGCTTCGAAGATGCTAAGAAATTAATAGAATCAATTACTGGAGACCCCCAAGCCGCTATAAGAGTCCGACTCGCTCTGGTTCAGCAAATTCTTCGAGGAGTAAGAATCAAGTTCCGAGAATGAAGCTTTAATTTTGCACAGGTTTCAATCATTTTTTATCATTCTGTTTTTCTGTCATGTAGGGCAAACGAGCCGAGGCTATAAGCTTATTGAGAAGTCTCGGAAAAAGTATGTATCTCCCCGGTATAGTTAGTGCCATGGTGACACTATACCAAGCCGATGGAAACCGCGATGGCTCTGCTAAACTTATTCGTGAAGCGATCCAGTACTACAGAGATAATCAAGTATGTTATTTTCTTTGCACATTGGAATGTTCCCGATAAATTCCACAATCAGCTATGTGCATCGGATCATTTCTGTTTCAGATCGGGAAAGAAAATATGAGCGTTTTGTGGCAACAAGCTGTGTCCCTGATGATGGAACAAGGAGATTACAGTGAAGCCGTGAAAAGCTTGGAGGAGCAATATAAATTGCAACCGGACAACATGGGAATACTTGCCCAGCTTGTTGTTGCGTACGCTAAGGTATGTTGCAGGATTCCTGTATCACTTTTTACTGGAATCTGTTGATTGAACTAGGTCAGTTACAAAACGTAAATTAAATACACTTTTTCATTAGCTGGATCTTCCGAAAGCTGAGCAGCTAAGCAAGAAATTACCGAAACCGTCGTTCGACAATATCGACGTGGCTTCTCTCGAGTCACCCAGCTGGCAAGTAAACCTAAAATTGGCCAAGAAAGCCCAAAAAGATGGCTCCACTCCCACTAGCCCCGTTAAACAAGTAGAGTCAGAGGCAGCAGCTGAAAATCTGACGAAAATTAAAAAGAAGAAGAAGAAGAAAAGGTCGATTCCAGCCAAATTTGACTCAAGTGTTACCCCGGATCCCGAAAGATGGCTACCGAAGTACGAACGGAGTGGTTACAAACCTAGAAAAACTAGAAGCAAAGGAAAAGTGGACGTCGGTAAAGGGACCCAGGGAGCAACTTCTGAAGCCGCGGCTCAATTGTACGTACCACATTTATTTGCAACATACACGAAAAACAGCTATTGTTATTTTTCAGTATTGTTTGTCAACATTACTTGACATTATTGTATTCGCCAGCAACGAACTAGCTACAATATTGACGGCCACTAGACACGCTTGAATCGCAAGTTTTACGGTATTTTATTGTCAGTAAAATACATACCGTTACATACATTTCTTTCCGTTTGTTTAGTGACATGTCGGCCAAGGTACGATCGTCGTCGAATCAACCACCGGACAGCCCTGCGGGTGATGGCCCAGCAGTTTCTGCGACCCAGCGCAAGGATCACAACAAAAAGAAGAAGAAGAAGCGTTAATTTTCTTAACACTATTGTATTTACTATTGTATTTGCGAATATCTTCATTCGTAATAAAATACAAGATTTTTATTGTGAGTTGCATTGCCTTGAAATCCATTGACATATCTCGAAATGTTATTCTGTATAATTAAATACATTAGCTCACTCACTTGGCGAGAGCGTAAATTGTGCTAGAGCCGGAAAATACGAATGAACGGTGAAACCGTCGTTTGATTTTAATATATGTTTGTTCCACGAACATTGTTTTCCGAAGGCATCGAGCTTCTAATTGCATATATGCTTATAGAAAGTCTCAATGACAGGTCAGGAGAGAAGGTCAAAAAACATGGATTGGTTATGAATAGACACTCATTCATTTTCCGAAACTTGGCTTTTGGAAACTTAGTCCTGGAAAGCTGCATATTGCATTCACCTTCCTGTTCATTTATCTGTAGTTGATAGTCGCCGCTTGCATACCACAAGTCGAATACACGTAATTTCAACAAAATTGTTCAATGAAAATTATTCATGCATTTCTCAAAGCTCCGAGAAAACTGATTAATCCTATTCTCTTGAGCTTGAACTCCCAATGCACTTTGAACTGGATGTTCATGAAATGATGAATTAATGCATATGTATATAATTAAAATCAATCAAAGCCAGGCAGGTTCTTTCATTATAATATCTTTGGTTTATTGTAATCATTTTTACTCAACTTTCACTGTAACGTATGTAAGCAGTTGAGATTAAGATTGTAACATTAATATGTAGAGAAATTGTAGACTTTTGTTGTTTTCACCAACCATAAATAATAATAATATGTACATGTGAAGGTAATCTTTGCGTTAAATATAACTATGTACATAACACAATAATATAATAACAAATAACATAAATGGTAACAATACGTTCATGTAAAGGTTGAAATCATATGACACTGAATACGTAAAATAATGTATTTAATAATAAAGGTATGGTAATTTACTGTACAATTTCTGTACATTTCCCTTACAAATCAAGTCTATAATAAAATAAATAACCATTTTGGGGTAAAAATAAATAACTTAATAGGTCACTTAAGTCGTAATTTTTGCTCGGTCATCGTTTTTTTCTTCTTGGCTATGAAGTTATATTATAAGCCTCCATTTTTAATGAGAGAGATTCAGAGGAAGTTTAGAAAAAACGATACCACAAAAATGTTTCACTAAATGTATTTATATATACCTATAACGTGACGAATAATGTCAGAAACGACAAGAGAACAACGAGACTTGACCTGCCAGACATTCATACGTCACACATGACCTCGCAATTAACTAGGTATTTGAAATGGTGTACACTTTTGATTTTTGTAGTTATTGTGAACAATAATTTTGCCTCCTGGGATTAATTAAGTAAATACAATACTTCCGAGATTCCATCCTTTTCGGCACTTTTCCAAAAAGCCTCTATTTTGAATATTGTTTGTGTTTTCATTCAAATTGTTTGTTTTTTTTTCCAGATCTTACAATTAATAAAAGCTAAAAGTGTTAACACTTGTTCCTGACTGTACATACAAAGCAGATGTACACTTATGAACTTACACAACTTTTTTCTTTAAAAAACGTATCATCTATACCTTAATTACTATTAATGGATAATTGCACCAGTACCGACTTTTTTTACGTTTCTTTTAAAGAAAACACACAATCATTCTAAAACGTTTAACCCAATTGGGGGGAAATGCACACCCTAATCCTAATACCTCTGGACATAGTAGAAAATCATACGTATATTTTAGGTAAATGTATAATTAATAACAAAATCAAAAATAAATAACAGTAACATAGTGAGGGGGAAAAGTCTTCATGATACATTATTATATACAATTTCAGACAAATATTACTGCATATATATGTACACATGTATAACGTATGTACAAGGGATGGGGACACAAGATTTCTGTTACTAGCAGCAAGTATGAAATAATAATAGTAACGATAAATAATTATGAGAGTGTGTCCCCTTTGATAACATGACTTTCTCTCCTTTTGAAAATTTTTTTTACACACACCAATACAAATGTACAACATCAGGCGTTCACGCGTCACTCAAGCACAGGGACATGTAGAGAAAATAACAAAATAAAAGTAATGTATATGTATATAATATATACAAGTAAAGTAACAATAATTCTAATACTTCTTTCTTTCTTTTTTATACTTGTATTAATAAGAGCCCTTCCAACCGCCTTTCTCTTCTAAAAACTATTTTGTACATTAATGGCATTATTAAGTATTAATTATAATACTATGGTTGCTGAAATCCTTTACAATTCCCTTTTTGATCAACCAACCAACATCTACTAATGGTTACTACCTTTCTTTATACCAGACTTTACCTGCAAAACATACGGAAGGTTTTAGAAGCAATCATGGTTAAGTCCAAAGAACGAATTTTACGGTGGGAGAAGAAAAATACTGAATGAGCTTATACTTTGTTATGGAAACCGAGGTTTTGTTTTGGATGGTTTAAAAAAATATTTCCCAAGACTTCTGACCCAAATGTTTGACACAAGGGAAAAGTCCTACAGAACTGCATTGGAATGTTTTTCATGAAAATAATTCAATTTTCATTTTGGACTTAACATGTTTTGCTTCTAGACCCTTCATATATTTTTTACTATGCATATTCCTAAAGGTGGTTCTCCTTTCCATATATAATCAGATAATGTACAGGACATCATACACGTTCAAAAAAAAAGACAATCCACTCCCCCTGAAAATAATAAATACTAATTGTCTTTGTAGTTCCAATCATTTTGGTCGTCTATCACTACACATCATATCCCTCCCACACATTTTACAATAGTATATTAATAATAGTGAATATAAAATAGACGCATAATAGACACCAACGCTCTCCTTTCTTTCCCTTTGGAAAAGAAACTGCAATTTTTGATTTTCACATACTATATAGTTATACCAAAAAAAAAATGTTTTGTTTCCCTTAAGCCCAAAAGCCTTTTCATTAATAGTGTGATTACATAGAGAATTTTGTCTTCACAAAATTCCACATACTAACTCTACTTTGCTATTAAGAGTTCACTCCAAATTTTTTTTTTTGCCTTACAATATAAGTAAATAGTCTGTCAATTTGTGAGTATACACATGTATATCCAATAGTAAAGAGCATCTATATATGTATCTATATATACATATATATAATTCCTAAAAAAACGGTGATGATGACTGAGAGGACACAACACATTTAAATGGCGCCTCTTCGCACACATACACACAACCCTTTTTTTCTATCCTACATAGCTTTTCCCACCTCCTTTCACATCTTTCCCCTCCATTAATATTATATGTATGCACATAGGTATATGTAAAAGCCACAAAAATTTCTCTATATGTCGCTTTTTGTTGTTCTTTTTTCCCTCTTGCTGACTAATGATGAGAGGCGAAATGAGACACCCGACCACTCGACTGTTACTATATATACGACTATTAGTACATTGAAGTGAAGAATTAATTACATACATTTTTTTTTAAATACTGCCAGCAAAAGAGCAGCAGAGAGATTAAATTGGATTAAAATGTCTGTATATATAATATTTATACCGAGATTATAATAGAAGTCACCACTATAGAGGAATATAAGTAGAGGAAAAGTTTTTTTTTGTTATTTCAGCAGTAGAAAAGGCTTAGTTGAATCCTATATAGGACTATAAATTTTTTATCGTTAACGAGAAAGGGGTAATGGTAAGAGCTGTTCAAATCATGTAATTTCTTATAGACTATATAGATGTCAATAATCATGAGGGGAAAAAGAATCTTTTTCAGCACATTCTACTCCTTTGAGGTGATATTTTAAACTTAATAATATTACTACCAATTATGCCTTCCAGCGCTTAGGATGAGTTTGTACCACCATAGACATGGCAGTGTGTGTATAGTCTATATGTATATGTATGTATACAATACAATATCGCTAATTTGGTAATTCTAAAAGGACCAAGAATATGTGTGGTTTCTTTTGTAGAATTTTTACAGGAGCCAATCACTATTTTTTTCCACCTTCAAATAACAAACTTATAGTACTTTTCCCCAAAATCTTTTAAATGCCAGTGCAACTGTGCAGGCACGTCTACGTAAGTATAGGCAAGGAACTTCTATAGCAGGATTCCAAAAAAAAAAAAGAGGTAGAAGAAGATACACACAATTATGCATTTTTGACTCGTGACTGATTTTTACCATCCATTGCAAACTTAAAAAAATAAGTTAATAAAATAAAATATACTTAAGTAGAAGGAGTTTATGAGGAAACTTAATCTAAAAATAATATTTTCTTTAAAAAAACAAACAGTGCTTAAGAGAGATTTAGTTAAAAGAAAGGACACAAAATAAAAGGGAGGGGAATTAAAAAATACATGAGAGAGTTTGGAGTAAGATGAAAGACAAGAACATACAGTATTTAATAATAGTATTCCATAGCCCCGTACTTAAACTAAAGTGTTATAAAACCTGAGGACAATTTTCGAAAAAAAAGGATAAGTAGAGTGTATTTTGGTGTGCTTGTTTTTCTCTTCGTTGCAAAGTCAAAACTACAAAATTCAAAGTCGTTCTTAAGAGAAAAATCTGAGAGACTATCATGCACTAACAAAACCTTCGTATCCTTGGTATGTACATGTACAATCTAAATAAAAATGAAAAGAAAAAAAAACGAAAATGTTCAGTTAAAATAAATAAATATTTAGAATTAAAATGTTTAAAAAAACACTATCTATCACGATTCTCAAAGGGCAGGTTTCTTCTTTTTAAAAAAATAATGTACAAGTTAAAATAAATTAAAATGAAAAACTATATACTATTAGGTAATTATGAGAGGGGAAAAAAGACTATCAAATAAGGTAATACATTAATAATAATCAATAGGAAATCATAGCCTCCTTTTTTTTTTAAATATAACAAATTGCTTTTTTTTAGCCTGAAAATAATATAGTAACTTTCTTTTGGCCAAAATCTCCAGATTTTTTTCATGATGGGATATATTCCTTTTGTCCACTAATCATGTTCCTTCCTTTTTTTTCCCCTGTACGTTTTGCGCAAACTGACCAATTTCTACGACTTTTTCTACATTAATACTGTATATTACTTTGTCTTCCTTGTTTTGTTCTTCCTTTCAGTATCAAAAAATATTGTCTGACTGCATTTCGTTTATATTATGTATATAATATTTTATGTATAATAATTATATAATATAATGTACTTTGTTTTAAATAAATTAAAATTCAATAACTTTTTTTTCCTTTCTAAATATATGAGAACAAGAAGCATGGAGCATGAAATTACAGTATTAATTAGAGCAAAATACGAGAAAAAAACGATCTTTCCGTCACTTGAAATTTTGATTTTGCACTTCCCGTATACATATAAATACATATACGTTTACATGAGGACCCGATTTCGGATGATGATGTTTTTTTTTTGTTTTTTTTTTCGTTTAAGGAGTCTTTGATTTGTTTAGAAAATACTTAAATACTTGTCTTAAATATTCCAAAACGTTGACGTAATCTCGAAAAATTAGCCAATCGCGAAGATTTCGAGCTGTCTTGTCATCCAAATCTCGGTATGTTTGTGACATTATCTCACGTGTGATGTCCTCGTGGGAGATTGATTTCTCGAGCATGGCAATCTGTAGCTCGCATAGCACCTAGAGAAACAAAGGGAAAGAAAACAAAAAAAAATTAATTCCACAACCGTTTTTATTTTATACATTTCCCCCCTCCAACCTGCTGTTTCGCTTTTTCATTCACTCAAACGGTTTACAAATGGTCACTACGTCAAGCCCAGGAAGAACTTCACATTCATTACAACAAGTATGTAAAAAAATGACTAAAAAGTACTTTCAATACCCTGTTAGTCTTTTTTAGGCGTAGTTTTTTTTTTCTTTCTACTTTTTTTTTAACTACTTTTCAATGCAAATTGCCTCCGGATGAGGTGACTAACTAACTGGCTTTATTGACTTGATCGTGTCATTGACGAATAGCAATGTGAGAATTACACAAAGCCTATTCAAATTCCCCCTTTCTCTCTTCCTCTGTCTCTCTCTCTCTCGATCTGTCCCTCTATGTATGGCATACATTTACCATGTGAAATGACAATACAAGAAATGAAGGGGGGAAGGATGGGAAAACAGCAGGTTGTAATCCACAAACTAATTTTTTTCCTATTTGCCATCTATTCATGGTGTTAAAAAAAAGTACGCGTTTGAAAGAACAAAAATTTTCCAATTCACAATTAGTGATGGAAAAACGGAAATCAGGCAAAGCAAGGAGTTCATAGCTATTATTGTCCCGTTTTTTTTTCTCCCATAGACTAAAACCACTCCCAGGGACTACCAACCAACTACATTTTTCTCGTCCTTCATCTTTCAATCGTTTCCCTCCATCTTTTTTTTAGCATAAGTGATTCCTTTTTCTTCTCTCTGTCGTCCTGTACAGTCTGAGAATTATTGAGAGTTAAATGTCTTTCCTCTCATAAAGCCTCTTCTATGCTAATCACCGTACATGATCTGTATGGACGTAACACCTGATCTTATTTGTGTACCTCGGAGTCGTTCTTTAAAGAAAAAAAAATCATCTCCGTCAAAATGTGTACTTATAATGGAGGTACAAAGATAAACACAATGAGGCTTTTTTTTTTCACTCGCACAAAACGTTCATCTTCATACTCTTATGGTCTTTCCCCTTTCCGTCAGTCCTATAAAAATGGATGGGAGAGAGAATGAGTAATCCACCAGGAGCCGAGGCGACTTATTACTCCTGGGGAAACCCAAGAAAAGTTGATGAGCTTGCCAAAGCTGAGCACCTTCTAAATATCTCACACTACCAGTGCAGAGCATCCCGGAACGACAAACTTTTAAATGTAATAATAGTGATAATAATACCACAGGGAGAGATGAAATGTCAGAGGAGAGAGGAATTAAACATGTGTGTGACGACACTCTTTTATATAGGCATAATATAAAATGACAAGAAAAAAATGTCAAGTACAACAGGAGAAAAAAAAAAGGAGATTCTAAAATCCTTTTAGGAAGAAGACACGTTATAAAATTAGGGTTGAAACCCTCATCATGTATCTCTTTAAAAAAAAAAGAAGAATTTTATCCTTTAATTGTAATGGGAGCATATGAGTTTCACATGTGTATGATTTTTTTTTCTTCTTCTCTTTATTCTACAGGAAAAGTCACAACACATCCGTTTCGTTCCCCCTGTGTAACATACGTCGTCAAGGATGTAGAAAAACTTATTACTTACATCACAGACGTACGCACATCCCCCCAAAATGCACTTTTTTTCATTAAATGCAAAAAAAAAGAGTCTCAAATGCAAACTTTTATCATTACTGTTAATAAGAATGTGTGTACAGTAGTAGTAGTATTAACTCAACCCTTTTTCCTCTATCACGCAAGCTTCAAAGCCTGTACCCCTTGCCTCTTGTATCTTTATATTATGCATATAAATATATATATGTGTAGATATATACCTAATTTCAGTGGCAAAAAAAATTATATCCAAAAAGGAGGGGAAAATTACTGAGGCTTGACCAGGATTTATGCAGTGTATACAAACATGTTGACCAGAAGCGGAGACAGCTTAATACAAGGCTTTACCCTCCCTAAAAATCTCTACCTGAAAATTCCTGGAGAAGAGAATGATAATAGGGAGCAATAATAGTCATAATACTAACACTAACCATAATAATATCAAATGTGAGCAACCTTCAATCAAGTTGTAGGTGATAGCCATTTATATTTATATTTTTAAAAAAAGTTTCTATTACGTTCACAAAATAAACAATAAATTTACTAACAAGAACCTTTGGAGATTACATGGGTTGGTTAATATGATGCAAATGTGGAAATACACACACACATGCATTATTCCCTTCCCTCCCCTTCTGTTTGCATCAATTGAGGAGTGTTAATAATCTTGGAGGTTCAGGTCATTAAATGAGTTAAAGGACCATAAGAAACCAATTAAATGCAGGGGTAAAACCAAAAAGAGGTACCCTTTTTCCCAATATACTTCCTACATGGTACATATTATATATGTCTTGTATGTACACGGAACTATAAAAACACTTATGTTGTCATATGAGATTACATATGATTCCAGGAGTATATAGAGACAAGCGTAGAGGACGAGAAGGAATGAGAGGAATATGGGTAAAAATTCCAATAGACGTTGACGTAGGTACCAGCAAACGGAACTTTTTGTACACACACATCCATCCACACATTACCAGAAATACTAAAAAGTCGTAAGAAAGAGAAAGAAAAAAAAGGATGGACTCTTTCAAGAAGTAAGGAGATGATAATAGTAACAATAATAGAGTAAAAAGAGACCGAAAAGGTGAAACAACATCTACCAAACAAGACAAGAGGGAGAGAGAAAAAAAAACAAATATACATACATATATATATATATATATATA
>JAQGBT010004157.1:0-17374 GCA_034698585.1 Disparrhopalites patrizii | reverse complement strand
AGGGGAATATTTTTTGCTGCTGTTATAACGAGAGTACTGTTATACAGGGGACTGTTATAGAGAGAGTCGACTGTATTGATTTCTCCCCACGTGGGAGTTACCATGGGGCCTAAAAAGCCAGTAGCTATTCCTGATACGGTTGCGGTGGCATTTGACCAACGGAATTTTTCAGCATGTTGAATCATTGAGTAAAATCCCTCAACGATCTCCGATAAGTGGACGAGAGTCGGTGTAATTTGATTACAGATGGAATTCGGGAAATACATACAGATTTCAGAGGATAAAACAAGTGGATGTTGTAAAGATCATTTGACCTTTAATAATAATTTGCTTCTTGATGATGCAGAGTGAATTTCCCAGCCACTTGGCACTTGCCAGAAGGAATTAACGTAGGATTGGTCCTCGGTTGAAAAATTTGCAAATTTTATTGGTTCCGAGAAAACGAATGTTTTACGTACAAACATTTTAGCATTTTTTGCAAAAACTCTTTTAAAAAATTACGCAGTGGAAAACGTTGGACAAAAACAGAATATCCTGGGCCCATTCAAGTCTAAAAATTTGCTTTTTAGCAATTTGCCAGATTGTTCGTCTCGCAATTCCTTTGAAATTTGCTAGCAAGTTCCTTTAAGTGTTCCACTTCCGGAGCAAACTTCCTTTTTGAGCAGTTTCTGGGAACATTTATTTTGCATTTCTTTATACTCTTTTAGCGTCTCTTTGCGTCTCGCAATTTCGCAAAAATTTTGTTTCTCAGTGGTTTTTGTTTTGTCTCGCAATTACCCTTTGTATTTTGTAGCAGTTTCCCCGAAAATTTGTCTCACACTTATGAAAATTTGTTTAGCAATTCTGCAGAAAATTTACTTGTTTAGCAGTTACTCTGAAAACCTATCTTGCCATTCTCCTGAAAGGTTGTGCTTGGATTCAACTCACAATCAGTCATTTACCTGATTTTACGACTGTATTTAAATCAGGTAAACGACTGATTCTGAGTTTAGAAATAGAACTCTCATCTCTAGAATTTATGTTTTGTCTTCCCTGAAAGTTTGGCGAAGATTCAGTAAGCTTTCGGCGTGTCCAACATTTGTTTTTTTTGACATAATTAGCATGGTGATTTACCCAATATCAGCCTTCTTACATTACCAAATCGAATTTTAAGCTTGAAGGCACATTTGCAAAACATTCTTATACAAGAAATTCTGACTCGAAAGTTTGTCTACAGTTCGAATTAAAGTGGATTTCTTGCAATTTGTTTTAGTGAGAAAGTAAAGGGTTGTTTTTCCCAAAGATTCACGTATGCAAACAAGTTTCCTGCCTTCCCTTGCAAAATCATCGTCACACACTTAAGCCTGTTTGACGGATGGTTGAGGAAGCGCAGGGATTCCAGCTCGAATTACCGCTAATACATGAGTAAACATTGTATTCCCTTCCTAGAACTTTTTTCCCAGGCTCGTTGCTAAAATAAACATGTCTATATAGCAGCTCAATCCATCCTTTTTGTAAACGTCCACATAGAATCCAAGTAGACGGAGATTCCGTTTTGCTTTTATCCCACATCATCCCCCACTTTAGCAAATCCGTAGCTACACAAATCTCTGGAAGGATCGTTTTAAAACGTTTTTTTTGTAGATTGCTTAAAGGACCGTTTAAAGTTGTGGGATGTAATTTGACTCCAAGAGATTCATTAAAAAACGCATTTCCAATGCACTTCATTTTAGATCCGGCCGTATCCTGCTCGAAGGACCATTTTGAATATGTATTACGTTTCCATCTGCAATGTTTGGAGGATGGCGTGGGAAACCATGTAAGAACTTCTGCTAAATGCCTTCCGGATAGTAAAACAATTGGATTAATATATGTACATCTTCCAATTTCAAAGCTATTGCATTTGAATACATTAAATATGCACGTGTAAATACACTTCAAAGAGAATTTTCCCTTAAGGATTCCCCAAGCGAAAATTTGTTCCTGTCGCCGTTGTCGTTGTTTAGCCTCCAGTAAGGCTGGGATTAGCTGAAAACATTACTCGGAGAATGCTGATGGGGAGGCATAGGTTTACCTGTTATATAGCATATAGAGCATATAGGTATGTACATATATGAGGAGCTATATTATATTAAGCCGTTTAAACTGGTAGGTGAATCAACTTGACCCTTCCTGACTTCCTCCATGCGTTTCGAACTGCTTTTATCCGGTTTCATCTATACGTGACGGAAAGGTAAAAAGGGGAAAGGAACCTAATAATGGTTAAGGGCACGGACAATACAGTAGAGTCTCTCTATAGCAACATTCAAGGGACGGACGAATAATGTTGTCATAGAGAAATGTTACACAGAACATGAATAATTTTGGGGCCAAATAATACTAATGTGTAAAAATCCCCTTTTAAATAGATATTTGCATGTGTTTTAATACAAACTACAGAATTCTAGTTGAAACTTGATGATTTGGCTCCAGCGCGGTGTTTAGCTTCACCATTTTGCCCGCTCAAAAAATTAATATTGTTATATGGGGAACTTCTAACACGTGTTTGCTATTGTGAAGGGCAAGGAAAAATATATTTAAAGAAAGGCAAACGCGCAAAAAGCATCAAATTCAAAAACGCCTGCTAGACTCTGTCAATACAGTCGAACCTCCCTATAACGGGCTCCCTTATAACGGTTTTCTCTCTATACCGGTGGCTGAAAATGGTTCCCTCAAAAACTTTCTCCAATTGCTAACATAGAAATTTCTGTTCTCTATAACGGTTTTTCGTTATAACGGGGGAAAGATGCTGATTTAAGAGGAACCGTTATAGAGAGGTTCGACTGTATATCCAAAATAGGTTTCCGGTAGGCTGAGAAACCCAAATGTGAAAACATAAAAAGCACCAAAAGCGTAAAACGCGCAAAAAGCACATCTAGTTCAGAAAAGCATTCCTTGATTTTTTCTACTAATAATTGACGATTTTACTATAGGAAGTTTAGCAATTTGGCCAAAAAATTGCAAAAATTGCAAAACACAGCCGCTTAGACAAATTTGTTTATTTAAAAATTTGATTTAATGTAGGATATCCCAATAAAAATTGTTTGACACGGCAATCCTCGCTCACAAAGTGCATTGGTTTATGCTGCCCTTGTAACCAGACATAGCTACAATTCAGCAATTTTGAGATTTTCAAATGACTAAATGTGCCCTCAAATAAATTGATTAATTTTAATAATTTTTCCAAAATATAACATAAATTTTAGAAACAAAAATCTTGCTTTGGGTGGCTATTTGATTTTGTGGCTACCCACACTCTCACTCGATAGTTATTAATTGAGAAAAGCGCTTTTAGTGTCTGTTATACTTAAGATTTAGAATATCTAGAAGCCATCGCTAATGTATTCCTAAATAATCAGCTACCTTTTCCCAATTATATATTCCTTGTTTGCTGTAGGCATTAAAAAAGCAACAGAAATTATATTTGGCATACTTATTATGCGTAAAATACGTAAAATGTAGTCGAAAAAAGCAAACGCGCAAAAAGCATAATTTTTATTTTCAGACAGCACACCTAAAAAAATTAAACGCGCAATTTTGTGAAAATACATCGCGCAAAGTGCCTTTCCCTAAAATTGTTACAGAGAAACGTCATTGTAGAAATACTTCTATATAGAACATGTTCATAATGAATAAATACTAACAGGGAATGGAACATCTTGCTATAGGGAAGCTATTGGTATTGGTATAGAGAGGCTTGTTATACAGAGATTCCACTGTATGCAGATGGTCTTTATGGAGCCGGAATTCTTCCAGCATTTTGTCCCATAACACACCTTTGTGGAGATGCCCTAAGCGCACACAATGATGAGTGGGATCACTGAGGAATTGCTACAAAGATATTACAGCGGCAGTCTCTCTATAACAAGCCACTCTATAGCAATATTTTCCTTATAACATGATTTGTCATTCCCCCGTAGCATTTATACATTATGAATTTATGAACTTGTTCTGTATAACAATATTTCTATAACAATATTTCTCTGTAACATTAGGTATATTTTTCGCCGCCCTTCACAATGGAATTACACGAGTTCGACGTTCCCTATAACAACATTCAGTTTTTGAGCGAGAAAAATGGTGAAACTGAAAACCGCGCTGGAGCCAAATAATCAAATGCCATGTAAAATTCTGTAATTTGCATTAAATCATATGTAATTTAAAATTGGATTTTTGCTCTTTAGTTTCATTTTGCCCCAAAATTAGCCATGTTCTGTGTAACAACATACATCTCTCTATATAACAAAACTTTACAATGGAGTATGTCTATAGCAAGTCTCTTTATAACAACAGTTCTCTATAACAACATTATTTTTCCAGTCCTTGGTACATATAAGATGCATATTTAATGTTCTATACAACAACTTTTCCCTATAACAATATTTTCTCCCTTCCCTTCAGAGTTGTTATAGAGACTCCAATGTATTTATTTGTCTTTCAATTAAATGTTGTCATAGAGACTCCACTGTACAGGAATATTATAAACATTCACATAAACATTCATTATGCACATTCGTATATAACATACAATGTACGTATTTTTTTCGATTTAACAATTTGTGACTTTCCTTTCAGGATTGTTGTAGAGACAGTCCACTGTAGAGTTTCATTTGGGAGTTTACATGGCCATATTAATGGGATTTTAGAAAATATATGATTTCGAAGAGGATTAAAAACGAGATGTTTCCTATTAGGTCATCCGACGCAAATGTAAACCTTCAACAGGAATTTCTTTACGAAGATGTTGGCGGTAGTCTAATTAAACATTAAACCTCCGTTTGTGGTCAATGACCAGGAGCCTAATAAATTCCAGCATTTTCAATGTACTCCTTTTCAATGGAATTCTACAGCACGTGTGCCATATACATACATGTGTATCTATACATAGGTATATAGCTACATACTTTTGCTAAATGAGAAAGATATTAAAAAGCACACAATGTCTTTATAGGAATCTTCTCGTTTGTGCATGGACGAATCCGAAGAGGAGAACGATGACCTTCAGGAGCAAGTCCGTTATCCTGTGGATCATCCGACCGTGAAGTGTGAAGCTGCCGGAGGGAATAGATGTACATAATATGAAAGATTTCGAAAAAACTAGAAATGTCTGGAATCCTTGACGCTTTCCTCTTGGCATGACACATTTGTTATACTTTCCCCACTGAAGCGGCATAAATATCTATTTTTCTCCTTTTTTGGGCAAAGATGACGCAAAGTTCAATGGAACAAGCTACATACATTTACATATGTCCATTCTCAACCGGTGAAAGCATGGTAGAAATGCCTTTGTTTGGAAATATTCGCCCTATAGGGGAAAGTGAGTGGAATCTAAAATACGATCCTTTTCATATCTTGGAAAGTGTAATGCTGGGAAGAAGCTTGGGCAAATAACCCTTCCTCAAACATGTAGGTCGTAGGAAGGTAAATACACTTGGAAGATTAAATGCTATCGCCTTGGGCAAGACTTGGAAAATGGAGGAGGCAGGCCGTCCCTGTTAAGTTATGAAACCGCTTTTGAGGGAGAAAGTGGGTGAGAGAAAGTTCTGCAATCCCGTTTGTATAATGTTAAAAAAATACATTTGACATAACAGGTCAAGTATAACGAATGTGGGCCCAGATTCGGGGGATTTGTGTGGGTGGAATCGCATGGAAGCATTATACAGAAGTTTTGTTTGTAAATCCCCCAAATGTACAGCAATGAAGCAACTTGCATTCTTGCATTTACAACCAAATTATACTGAATTTCTTATACATAGAACATTTTTTTTCTATAGCTCAAAATAATTTCAATATTTTTCTGGATTTTTTTTTATTTCAGTATTTTGAGTAGTTTATTTGTCTTTATGGAATGTACGTGCAAATTGCGGCTGTGAACCCTTTCCAGCGGTATGACTAGTATCGGCAATAACTTAAATCCTTCTGTCTCTTGGCCGTTTTTGTCTCTTAAACAAGGCTGTAGATTCTCTTTATTTTTTGCGTAATGAAATAATTACATCAAACATTTGTAATCTATACGTACAAATATTTATTGTATAAATACTAGTAATTCCTGCATCAGCAAGTTAGTTTTGTAGATTTTGAAATCAGAATTCAATAAAGTTAGATTCAAAATTCGTAGGGAGGTTTTTCGTTCGGGTACGGTGGAGTCTCTGTACAGAAAGTCTCTTTATAGCAACATTTCTCTACAGCTACATTATTTATTCCGCCCATCCAAATTTTGCAGTTCGATGGGAGGGAATTATTTTCATTAATATATAAAAGTATATTTTCAGTATCTGTAAAAGAGGATGTAAAGTAATTCCTTTATATGCGTATATGGAAAATCTCACCCGCAAACGGTCATCCAAAGATTCGATACAAGAGCTATTAATTCCTCCTCCCCCACAACCAACTCTGATCATATTCTTTGGGCATCACCCTTTGGTATATATATTATATTTTGGAGTATTAGAGGGAAAAATAAGTTGGATAAATAAAAGAGCATATACAAAGTCTAATATTACTTGGAATTGCACAAATTTCAGTATTCTAGATAGGAATTCTGCAGGATAATGCAGCTAATCCTTTTACCTTTATATCCAATGGTAGACGTTACAACGAAATTAGAAAGCTTTGTCAGTTCGCCCATTTTATATGAAGGAGACGGAAAATGGCATATTTCTCACACGTCTCTGATGTACCCCAGAAATACTGAAGAGAAATGATTGCAATTTAATTGGAAATCCGGTCAACCAGAAAAGAAATCCTATATTCAACAAAAATTATTCCGCAACAAAAATGATTCCAGCCGTATCTGTGCCATGCAAAAGTGTCTGTTAAGACAGCCCGAAAATGAATGAGTCATATGTACATCACTTGTCTTAATCGATGGACCAATAATAAACGTTAAAATTAGGATTAACATCGTTTTTGGTGAATGATTTCGGCTTAAGTAAGCTGTTAAGAAATGAAAGGTCAAGGTAGTAAAATCTGTAATTTTCCCTGGTTCTGAGATTTTGTTATCCCTGTTTACGTTCAAAAATCCCCAGAAAAGTCAGCAGGAATTGTTGAGAGAAAAAAAAACCCTGGGCCGGGTGAGGTCCTTGAAATTTTTCTTACCAATTTCCTTAAATTCTTATTGTTAGCAATTTCCCTGAATACTTCCATTTTTAGCAAATTCCCTGAAAATTTGCACTTTTAGCAATTTCCCTGAATACTTTCACTTTCAGCTATTTTCCTGAAAATTTGCACTTTTGGCAATTTTCCTCAAAATTTGCTTCTCAAAATTTCCCTGAACATTTGCACTTTTAGTAATTTCCCTGAAAATTTATGTTTCTCAAAATTTCCCTGAACGCTTGCACTTTTAGCAATTTCCCTGAAAATTTATATTTGTATTTTCCCTGAAAATTTATATTTGTATTTTCCCTGAAAATTTATATTTGTATTTTCCCTGAAAATTTGCACTTTTGGCAAATTTCCCTGAAAATTTATATTTCTAAAAATGTTACTGAAAATTTGCACTTTGGCAATTTCCCTTAAAATTTACATTTATAAAAATGTCCCTGAACATTTTGACTTGTAGGAATTTCCCTAAAAAATTATATTTTTAATAATTTCCCTGAAAATGTCTATTTTTAATAATTTCCCTGGCAATTTCTATTTTTAACAATTTCCCTGAAAATATCAATTTTTAACCAATTCCCTGAAAATTTCCCCGAAAATTCCCGCGAAATTCCTGCCATTTTGTTTTAGTTTTGGCAGCGATCGGAAACAAGAGATGCAACACCCTGTACTTTGTTAGCAGTACGTGTAGCACTACATAGAAAGGATAGCGCCACAGGATTTTGCGGTAAATATTGACGGAAAACGAGAAAGGACAAAAGAGCTCTTCCTTCACCCGTCAGTTGGAGTGGATCCATTCTTGTTTCTTTGCTCATCACCTCCGAGGAAGCTCGACTCACATTGTCTCCTGCGGGTGTAGCCAGCCAACAAAAGATTGAATCCCACATGGCATTACAACGTGATTCTGTTTACACCAAAGAAAAATCAATAATAGTAAGGCATAGAAAATGAGATATTTGCTCAACCATCCATGAGATATCCGATTTTTTACATCTGTTGGATTTGTTCAGCTCCGAAATATTTCTTAGGAGCGTAAATAAGCAGGTAGCCCAGACGTAACGGAATCCTTTTCCCACCTTCATTAGTTGCATGACATGGCATGATGGCATTCGACTGTACGCAATATAAAATTAAAATGGTTCAAAGTACAGGAAACTGTACAGTATGCCTATAACAGTGGAGTCTCTCTATAGAAAGGAAGAACGAATAATGTTGTTACACATAGAACATGAATAATTTTGGGGTAACTACTAGAGTACAAAGGACCCATTCCGAATACCATATGTATTTCTATGTGTTTTAATGCAGATTACAGAATTCTATTTGAAACTTGATGATTTGGTTCCGGCCCGGTGTTTGGTTTCACCCTTTTGCTCGCTAAAAAAATGAATGTCCTTATAGGGAACTTCTAACACGTGAACATATTCAGTTGTGAAAGGTAGGGAAAATATTGTTACAGAGAAATTTTGTTATATAGAAATATTGTTGTGTAGAATACGCTAATAACGCACAAATGCTACGGGGGAATGACAAATCTTGCTATAGGGAAGATCTTGTTATATAGTGGCTTGTTATTGAGAGACTCTTGTGAACAACTTCCTTATTTTGCTAGATTTGCTTGGGTATTTTGTTATTTCGTTTACGTTTAGAATGTCTCATTTATTTATTTTCATTTCCAACTTAAAATTGTACTTTTTGATACGGAAAGTCGGTATGTGGATGAAATTTAAATTACCAAAGTTGATACAGTCCAACCTCTCTATAACGGTTTCCCTTAAATCAGCATATTTTCCCCGTTATAACGAAAAACCGTTATGGAGAACAGTCATTTCTGTGATAACAATTGGAGAAAGTTTTTGAGGGAAGCATTTTCAGCCACCGGTATAGAGAGAAAACCGTTATAAGGTAGTCCGTGATAGAGAATTTCGACTGTGTTTCCATGCAAAGAATTGGGAGGTCTATATTTGAACATTTACATAACTGGCAAGTCGATACTTGGACGAAATTCAAATACAGTCGACTCTCTCTATAACAGTCCCCTGTATAACAGTACTCTCGTCATAACAGCAGCAAAAAAAAACTCAAAAACTTTCTTCATTTGTTAACATAGAAATGTCTGTTCTCTATAACAGCTTTTCGCTATAACAAGCGAGATTTATATAGGCGAGGTTTATAACAACATTTCTCTGTAACAACATTATTTTTCCAGCCCTTCGTACATTGTCAGGTGCATATATAATGTTCTACATATGTAACAACTTTTCCCTGTAACAATATTTTTTCCCCTTCCCTTCAGAGTTGTTATATACAGTGGACTCTCACTATAACAACCCTTAAGGGAAGGGCAATATTGGTTGTTACATGGAAAAGTTGTTATATGGAACATTTAATATGTACACTACACATACGAAGGGCTGAAAAATAAAGTTGTTATAGAGAAAAATTTGTTATAAGGAGAGTTGTTATACAGAGAGTCCACTGTAGAGACTACACTGTATCTGCATATCCTTCGGCAGTTTCTGTGACCTTCACTTTTCCGAATTCTTACAAAAAACGTCACTACGTTGAATTTGTGGACACCAAAGCGAGCGATAAAGTGCTTCCCTTCACTTTCCCGGATACCTTCAAACACGATTTGAGGACATTGTTTGAATTCATGCGTATTTTGCCTCCAAATTTAACGCTTGACAGGAGAACCATAGTATTATCTGGAATGCTTTTATTGGTACGTGATGGACACATTTATTGCCACTGGGATGGACGTGTTAATGTGCCGAAAATGGGGAAATCTTAACTACAACCGATTGTATTGTGTGCATATTTTTTTCGTGACACCGCAGAATCAATAGAAAAAGTAGAAAAGATGCCCTTCCGCCACGAATATGATTCCACAAATATTTCCCTGCTTCCTGGAGTGGCCAATACGATGGAGTTTCTCTATAACAAGATTTTCCTTGTAACAAAGTTTGCCATTCCCCGTACGTGGCGTTTGTGCATTATGATCTTGTTTGATACAACAATATTTCCGTAGAAACCAAGGAATGACTTCCGAAAAAATATGAATCAAAATTCGAATTACAAATACGTGTTTTTCCTAATTATGAATACAAATTTAAATTTCGGGTATCCTAAATATGAATTCTAATTCTAATACAATTTTATTCAAATATTCAGACATACGAATACATATTCAAATAGCTACTTTTCAAATAATTAAAAAAATAATTATTTTTAATGCTATATGGCATAATTTGTAGCTTAAAATAAATCCGAAAAAGAATTCAAAAAATTACTAATTGATTCCGCAAATCTGATTTTGCAAAAATCGATGCTCTTACGGACGAATTTGTTATAATACTGCCAATTGAAAAAATTCTTGCTGCCATACCTTGATTTTGCACAAAAAAAAACTTGCTCGAGGCGGGAATTAGCAAAATAATGAGATAATTTTCGAATACGAATGACGTATCGGAATGCAAATGTGGACTTTTGAATACGAATTTGAATTTCGAATGTATTTGTAATTATAAATTCCAATTAAAATATTTTTCTGACAAAAATATGGATATTAATTCCGATTGAAATACTGAAAAATAATAATATAATTTCGATTTGAATTCGAATACCGATTCGGATGTCCTACCTTGGTAGAAGCTTTTCTCTGTGACAATAATTTTTGCCAGCCCTTCATAATAGAATTACACGAGCGGGCAAAATTGTGAAAGTAAAACCCGCTCTGGAGCCAAATCAGCAAGTTTGAAATGGAATTCTGTAATTAAAAGGTTAAAACACATGTAAATACCAATTCTAAATGGATCAAATCTGACTTCTGACGAACCTACCTATGCAATATGTATGTGGCACCAAAAGATTTATATGTATACCTGTTCTCCTGCTTGGCATTCTATAGCTTGGCATAATTTTGCAATGTGTTTTGGGCGTGTTTTTCCTACTGGTTGTCATTTTGTGGATGATACGTTTTCATGAAAGTATGCTCTTGCTATTCCAGGACCTTCCGAAGATATTTTAACTAAGGTTTTTTGTTACCCCGATACATTTTTGTTTTTACCCGAGGCACCCAAATTTTTTATCCCAAAACTTTACTGTGTCAAAAGAAGAGGCGAATACCCTCAACACACCCACTAATTCTTGTTTGCATCGCTTTAGTCGTTTTTGCATAAATTAATAATAATTGATGCCATTTTACATCTCTTTTTTTGACGAAATCCATTTTTTCTCGTACTTTTCTATTTTGGGGCTGTCTTATTTTTTACCAGTTGCAACCAGCACAACAAAATTTTGCATGCACGCATGAAAGTCCCCAGTCGTTACCAAAATTAACACGACTGGGATGCTAGACGCCTTTGTCGTAGTTAGGCCAAGAACTTCTCAAACGCCCCTCGTATATACTTTAAAACCAATGCTTATACACCAAAATAAGGCATAAAAAGCATGTATGTATTCAAAATGAAAAGACAATACATATTTCCAAAAAAGTGGGATAAAATTGCTAAATGTTTAGCAAATTCTGCGAAATTACGTTTTGTACAAGAAATGGATAGAATTTACTGTATTTTTCTAATTTTGATCTCAATACCAAAATCTGTGTTAAATGTTAAATCTGTATTAAAAACTAGTGATACAGTGGACTCCCTCTGTAACAACTCTTCTTATGACAACCAAATCGGTTTTCGAATTAAGTCGGAATTATATTAATATTTTTCAGTATTTTAATCGGAATTATATTAATATTTTTTAGTATTTTAATCGGAATGATCTTCTTATTTTTCAGTATTTAAATCGGAATTATAATAATATTTTCTAGTATTTTAATCGGAATTATATTCATATATTTCAGTATTTCAATCGGAATTAGTATTCATATTTTTATCGCAAAGTCATTTTAATTGCAATTTATAATTGCAAATACATTCGAAATTCAAATTGGCATGCGAAATTTGACATTTATGTTCTGATACTTTATTCCCATTTTAATATTCCTTCATTATGTTGTTAATTCCAACCTTCGCGCAAGTTTTTTTTTGGCAAAATTAAGGTACTCTAACGATGATGTTTTCAATTGGAAGTAATACAAACTATTTCGTCCGTAAGAGTTTCTGTGTTTGCAAAATCAGAGGTGCTTTGCCAATTTATAATTTTGTGTATTGATTTCGCATTTATATTAAGCTACAAATTATACTAGATTGCATTAAAAATAATTTTTTTTAAAGTATTCGAAAAGTATTTGAATATATTCAAATATATAACGTATTCATATGTCTGAATATTTGAATAAAATTAAATTGAAATTTGTAAACACATTTTAGATATCCGAAATTTAAATTTGTATTCATAATTAGGAAAAAAACGTATTTTAATTCGAATTTTAATTCATATTTTTTCGGATGCCATTCCTTGCTTATATCAACTTTTCCTCTATAACAACTGTATTTTTCAGCCCTTCGTATATGTATGTAGTATATGTAAATGTTAAGTGGTCCCTGTAACAACTTTTCCATATAACAGCCAATTTTGCCCTTCCCTTCAGGGTTGCTATAGTGCGAGAGTCCCCTGTAGCGTCTGAAGCATAATCTGCATCAAATAAATCCTATTTCCGTGATGAAAACATCACGAACAAACAACTCACAGCGTAAAAAGCATCCTGTTTTTCGGCAAAAGCATAATTTTTTTCCATGGATTTATGTAAGACTTACTGAACATCTTTACGTCGCAGTACAAATCCTTCATTACCGTGCTGTGTGAAGCCCACTTTTTGGTTGCCACACTCGATTGACGACATGGGGAAATTGGGGATTTACTGACGACACGTGAGAGCAAAACCCGCAGATATGACAACATCTCAATCAAATCCGGATTACCTGCCTCTTAATTCCTTGTGGAACTCCGGAAATACTTTTCTTTACCACACACATCCCTTTGTTCATGGGCAAGATCCCAATTTTACTGGGCAGGCATTGTCAACAGATGAGATGGGATGAAAGGAATAAAGGAAGGACTTAATGGCAAATAAGTATACCCATCGAAATTAAGCCAGAGGACGTGGTAATGAGCACGTCCATATAATCGGACTAGAGATGGCAAGGATCCGATTTGATCCACAAGTTTTAGTTCGATTCGTTTCAAAGCCTGAATCGAAATTCGCAGTTTGATCCAATTCAGGATGCAAATGATTCGTTTTGGTTCAATTCAAGCCCATGAAATGAATGGAATTATGATTCAAACGATCCAAAATATATACTATTGTGACCAATTTGTTTCACGTTTTGCAAACTTGAAGCATATAATGAAGTCTAATAGTTTGTCACATAAATAAATGCAAGCAACCTTGATACAATAATTACCCCTGATTTAAATTTCCAATATTTGTTTTGTTCCAATATTTTGATGGTTAATGCTATGCTTTGAAAGAATATAAAAAAAAATTGTATTAAATAAGGTACCGAATGAATCGAATTTTAGCTAAATTTTATTACCCGATGTACGTCTTGAATCACATTTTATAACCGATGTACGTCTTGAATCGAATTTGATGCTCCGATGTAAGTGTGGAATCGAATTTTATGATACGATGTACCGATGTACGTCTTGAATCAAATTATTTGATTCCATTCACGGTTTCGAATCGAAGAAAATTTTCAAGTATGTGAATTGAATCGAATGCTATGGAATCAAAAAAATCCGATTCAGAATTGAATCGTTGCCATCCCTAAAACGGACGGATTATTAACGGGACAAAGTCCAACAATTGACGTGCTATGGGAAATGGGGACCTACAAAAGATCTACTTTTTATCCCTATCCGCATAAGACGCATCAGAAGATCAATGCGTCATTTGTTTCAAGGTAATTATCGATCACTCATGTATAGTCGAAATCCGATATTTATTGCGCCATGTAGATGTAGAGCATTACATTTAATATCAGCAATATATTTTGCGTAGATACTTTGTCAAATGAACTTAAATCGCTTTGAAACTATATATACCCTTCATAGGTAATATAATTTAATGTTCCTCACCTTGCGACCTAGACCTAAAAAAAATTCGTATTCTTTTCTGCAACTACGAATGCAAGCACTTATTGATATAGTTAAAAGTAGGTCAGTATCAATACCTTGTATAGCAATACATTTGACCTTCATCTAAAGCCATGAAAGTTGCTGCATTCCTCAAAAAAGAACTTCCAAGCAACTGTGTTAATTACAAAACTTTCCTCTCGCTATAACATCATTTCAATTAGCCGGCAAGCATTTAAGGGGGAAGTTGAGATGAGACAGTATTTTAAATGGATTCTCAAATCTTCTCGTCTTCATCATTTTCCTCTTCCTCCTAAAAAACAATTTTTCCTTTCATTACTTTCGCGCCTCGCCTTATTATTTCTTTCTCTTTGTATACTTTCTCTTTCCTTCTTCTTCGAGCTCATTTTGTCCCATCATTTTCTTTATGTGTCGTCATGCTTGAAACTATAGAAAAAAAGAAAAGATACTAAAAGAGATCCTTAATGAAAGAGGCAAAAGACAGAGGATGGAAAGAGAAAGAAGAAAGACATAAATCGCAAGACAATCAAAAGTCGAAGAGAGAGAGGGAAAAAATAGGAAAAAAAGATTTAGAAGGCGAAAAGAAGATCATACAGGAACGAAAATGAACAAATATACAAAGAAGCGAAAAGAAGCAACAAATATTGAAAGAGACGACACGGAAAAACAAACAGGAAAACATAAAGAAACACAACTGAAATAATATAGAGAGAGACAAAAAAATTAAAAATTAAGAAACGAACTAGAAAAATAAAGACACGAAAATGAAAGAAAAGGGAGACGAAAAAGAAAGCTTATAGAAAGAGATGAAACGAAAAGGAAAAAATAAACAAAACTGGAATAATATAGAAAGAGACGAACAGGAAAAAACAGCGAAACGAAAAGGAAAAAACGAAGAAACAAAACTGGAAAAAGAAAAAGAGAAAGGAAAAAATGAGGAATCAAATCTGGAATAATATTAAGAGGAAGGAAAATAAAAAAATAAAGAATAAAATCTGAAATAATATAAAGAGAAAGGAAAAGGAAAAAATAAAGAGAAAGGAAAAGGAAAAAATAAAGAGAAAGGAAAAAATGAAGAGAAAGGAAAAGGAAAAAATAAAGTGACTAAAGGCCAAAGAAAATAAAATGGCAAGAAGTGCTGCCTGCTTAGAAATTCTAACGAGCTAAAAGTCACACTGGCGTATGATGTATTATGGAGAACTTATAAGCGGTAGTATCGGATTAGCTTGAAATGAAACATCCGATAATACTATATTGTAGTGTTGTAGTGTATGTGCATAGCTATGTAATACTAATACTTGTAAATTGTATGCAAACAACCTGAAATTGGATACTGCTTTGAGAATCGCCGATTTTGAAGTAAACATTGAATCCATTCCATCTTCCATTGTCAGTCCCCGGAATTGCGCCGCCTCCCGCTCACTCAAAGGTTGTTGATCTCCCTCCAAAAGCTAGTCCGCCGAACTCCCCAGAACTTCACTCTTACATTTCCAATTTTCTCATTTTTATGGGTAGTGAAAGTCTCGAGTGTCCTGCTAAAATGTCCTTATCATTTACCCTCTCATCGACGAAAGCCTTCCCTTTGCCGGAAGAAGATCCGGCTTAAAAACGGTCTGATCAAACTCCAATTTCCACCTCAATAAGAGGTCTTCCAAAAATTGTGTTGAAAGGAAAATAAATCCTCTTTGCATAGACTTTAACATATGTCCTGAATGAGGAAATGCTACCCTCACGCTTAATCGCGAACGTCACCTCATCGCCAATTTCGAAAACCATTTTTGTAATTAAATATGTATTGCCCAGGAAAATCTACCTTCATGCACGAAATCTTCTCTATAATTCCGCCTTTGTGGCTAAGCTTTAATGATGAATATATAGATATAGTAAATACCAATATAGTGTAAAATCCGAGGATACATACAAAGAAGGGCTTTTCACGAAAGGAAATTTCCTATTTTGTCTAATTGTATATATAGGAAAAGTAACTAAAATTTTTTACTTATAAAAAATCTTTCAGGAGTTCTTTCATTTAGGATGAAAACCGCAATTCCCAGAGGCAAACTGGAGAAAGCTAGGAAATGTACACATTGCGTGGCCTGGAGAAAGAGAAAAGTCAGTGATGTTAAATCCAGGCTGCAACCTTTTTTTACATTCTTAGTTTTGCTAATGTGTTCTCCATAAAAATGGCAAATAAATCATCGTGGCTTCTTTTGCTTCTCAGTCCAATTTCTGATGCTCTTGATGCATATTGTTCTCTATACAAAATCTGCGGCATTCCAATTTTCAGAGATAGTCGAGTGCTCTGTTTTCACAAACGCTTCTTTATAATGGCTAAAAAATAAATTTGTTCTACAGTTTCTGAGGAAAAGGTGTTTCGTTACCGAATGTTAAGAATTTGAAACATTGCAAGTGCGAATATAAAATACATTAGAGTGCATCTCTTACATACTTTTTCAATTATGTGTATTAATCGTGCACATTTATGTCGTACACATGTGTATCGTACAAATGTTTGTGTGTACATGAGTACGATTTCTCTGTGTATGAGATTGAGAAACGTTTTGTAATGTCAACAAATATAATGAACGTTGTCTGTCAAGGTCAATGCAGCCTGCACCTTGTTATATGATATAACTATAAGATATATGTATGTATTGTAAATAAAGAGAGCAATTCTTTCCCTTCTAGAAAAACAAAGTTGTTCTAATGTCTTCTAGAAAGTTCTATGAAAGTTTTGCAATGCGTCACTCCAAACGTTTCATAAGTTGGTATATATACGGGAGTCGTATTTCAAACAGCAACAGTAACAGTAATGTTTTTTCGGTTTTATTGAAGTGTTGTAAGTAACAACTGACTCGTATAATAAAATTTATTTCGATTGGTAAAAAGTAACAAGTCTTTTTAAATCTCCAGTGGGAGTCTCAAATTCCTCCAGCAACTTTACGTGTCTCATTAACCAACTGAGTTATTACCAAACATTCGTTAGCTTTGACCAATTCAATACTTAAAGAGTTCATTAGGACGCTTTTGAATAGACTTAGGTAGAGGAGAAGGCTTTAGCTACAACCAGGAGGGCTAAGTATTGCTGTAGAGCAATCCAACATTGCGACAGTGTATCATTTAGACAATACAGTCGACTCTCGCTATAACAGGACCCTATAAAGCACCAAATTTCGCTTGCTACATCGAAAAACTGGTA
>JAQGBT010004156.1:0-17375 GCA_034698585.1 Disparrhopalites patrizii | reverse complement strand
GCCCCCTCCTACTCCCAACTTCCTTACATGCAATGGGAGCCTGTGTCTCCCTTTAAGGGGAAAAGACAGACAAGAATGGGGAAGAAGAAAAACATGAAAGTGCTTATTTGCTCTGTGACATGGAAAAGTGTGTGTATTTTGTATAATAAGTTGACTGGGAATTTCTCTCGCTCTCTCTCTCTTCCTCCTTGCATTTTGACAGCTTGTCTGTCTAACGTTTTTTTCATGGCAAGGAACTCTTTTCTTTTTCCTTTCCCCGACCCTCCTTCCGCTGTTTCTACTCCTGACAAGGGTGAGAAGAAAGATGAGAAAAGACTTCTTCCCAACTTTTCTCCTCAAAGACCCTCAAAGACCCTTCTGTTTTTCCTTTATTTTTTGCGCTTCAGCTTCCATGCGGACCAAGTGTGGTAGCTGTCAATCATGTCCTTTTTTTCCACCGTCTCCCCCGCACATTTTATTTGTGTGAACCGTTCCAAGTGATATCCGAGAATTCTCTTCATGCTTTTTCATTATGATTCAAAGTCGTGCAAAGAGATCCATGACTTCTCCCACCAACATTGAAGTTTTCCCCAATTTTCACTAAACGTTAGCAGCGAGATTTTTATTAATTCAAATGTGAGTCCTTTCCCTCCGCTTCTGCTTCTGGTTGACAAAGTTCCTCCTGCTTCTCTCCAAACGGATGACTTGACTATTTCAGAGGGAAGGCGTGAGATTTTTGCAGACCAAAATAGCTTGTTTGTCGAAGAAAGAACGTGAATTTATTTTACAAGTCTGTCAGCGAAGGAAAGACATGTGAGAAAGGAAAACGTGTGGGGATATGTTTTTAAGGGGAAAAAAGAGTAAGCAGCAAAAATGGAAAGAATTTTGTCAAGGGAAATAAAGGAACTCATAAAAAGGTCGACTCTTTTAGGATTCATTTCCTGACGCGAGCTCTTTTTTGTCTTGCTCTCAATGCTCCACGCATTTTGTTGGTTCAAGTTTCTGTGGAAGCCTGGGAGAAGGAGAAATGCCTTATGCAGAGAATTGAAAGGCGAGAGTGAAAGGAAGAGAAAGTGTGAATGAGACAAGCGGAGGGAATAAAGGTGGAATGTGTGACATGGAGAAGAAGAAAGAGAGAGGGATATGTCCCTGAGCCGGAAAGATTGAAAAGATAGAAATCAGGGAGGAGGAAAGAAAGTCTTTTGTAATTTACACGATAGCATCGTGCGAAGGTATGGAGGTATGGAGGAGAAGGAATCCTCATGTGGGAGCGAGACAAAAAAATATCTCATCACGGATCACATCACGAACTCCGCACTCTTCATTTGACGCCGAATTGCAATAGACAGGCTGAAGGGCGAACTCTTGTCGCTTCCTATCAAAGCTCGCAAAGTCTGAGCACGAGGCAACCAGGCCTGGCATTGAGTGGCCTCGCGAGAGAGAGAGAGCGAGGGAGCAAGGGAGAGACAGAGAGACAAAAGCTCCCTGAGAGGCATGCCGACAGTAGCTCCTGCCAAGCCGTGAGGGACATTGTCGTTTTGTGGACAAGCGTCCATGACAAGGTAGATGTGTATCATCCACTCGACCATTGCAAGAGCGTCTCGGGGTGGAGGCTGAACTTGTTCTCACAGTTCCTTCCACCAACAAGCATGGGAAAAGTCGGGAGGGATTTCCTAAGTGCCGGTGAAAGGAATGAGGGGAGGCTCGTCCAATTCTTTCCTAATTTGTCTCTCAAGTCCTCTTGCAGGGAGATCCTTCTCCTCTGCCCACCTGGCGTTCGTCACCCTCAATTTTGTCCACAATGTCCTTGGTCCGAGATTTTAAATCAAACTTTCATCCAGGATATCACTCTTACGCGTTTCCGGATGCGTGTGCACGTATTATTACATATACGCAGCCTATGCAATTGGTAATTAACACAGAGCTAAAGGGACAGTCGTGTGGTCGTGTCATGAGCAGGTGTAATGGCACTTGGTAGGATTCACGTGAAATGCAACTCGGTTCGTGTGTCCAGCCCACACTGGAGAAAGGAGCGAGGAGAGGGCGAGAGGGCGAGAGAAAGAAAGAGAGAAGAAGGTGAGAAGAGAGGTTGGACATGTGGGATTTATGACTTCCAGCACCACTTGTTTAACTTCTTAACGATTTGTTCGACAAGAGCTTTCTCTTTCTTTCCCACCAGTCCCTGCCAGCACTAGTTCCTCTTTCTCCAGCCACATTTCTCTTCTTCGTTGTCTGGAAGGCTTCCATTCACGCCTATTATTATTACACGCTCTCATATGTCACTTTCCCCTCCGCTAACGGAGCCTTCTCGGAAGTGAGTTGTTACAGCGTCCACCAAGTTTTCGCCTGATAGCGCAGCAGGGGTGTACGGCTATAAAGGCTATTTCCGGCGTTTCCTCTTCCAGTTGCAATAAAATGGCTGATGAATCCTGTCACTGGAATGCTCCAGCCCACCTTGAAGCGCTTACTAAACTATGTGAACTTTTTGCATAATTGCAGGTATCAGTCCAGACGAGGAAGCTTCCCACTTGTGTGCTGCCTCTCACGCCGCAACTGCCGGACTACTTCATTCAGGTGAGCACCAATCCCATTTGTCCTGTCGCATGCAGAGAAAAGCAGGTCTAGTAGCTTTCTCCTTCTTGGGAACGTCCGTACTAGCATCAGTTGAAATCTGTCCACCACAGGCAAGCCTTGTGGCCGTCCCATGCACAAAGCCTCTTCCAAGACTTGACAAAGAATGCAGAGCGACATTGTTTTTTTGGAGAGTGGAAAGATTTTTGCATGGCTGGGATGAGGAGAAGACGGCGGAATTTCTTTCTGTGGAAGGTACAAAGAGAAGAGAGAGAAATGGAGAGGGGAAGAGGGATAGGGAGAGAGATGAGAGAGAGAGAGAGAGAGAGAGAGCGAGAGAGACGAGTGTGGTTAGCTGAGGGTTGGTGTGTGATGACGATGAGGGATGTGTGACAGGATGTGCATCGCTCCCCTGAAATCAGTGCCTGAGCTTGTGACGACCAGACTTTGTCCTTGCTTCCAGGCAGCGGTCTCTGATATGTATGCCATGTGAGAGCTTTTACTCCAGCCTCATTTCCAGTTTTCCACAAAATAATAGTGAGCGTGAAGGCGGAGGAGGTCCGTGGCTGAGCCGCAAAGTCTGTCCTTGGGGGCCTGAGAATGTGCACACAACTTTCCCATTTTCCCCTTTTAAGAGGCCACTGGGACTAACTGCCTCTACACATTTCCACTTGCTTCCAAATATTCCGCAAGCAAACTTTCCGCGACTCCCATGCCTGCATTTCCTCCTCGCCCGTCCCCTCACTCATCTTTTGGCTCAGGCTTGCGAGAAATGAGGTTAGCGGATTCTAGCGTGGTTAACAAAGCAATAGCCACTCACCTGTCCAACCTTTTTACAGTGTCAGCCACTTGTCTCTCCGCGTAACACATTCCTCAGAGCAGTCCATACAATCTCTCCATGGTTTCCTCCTCCCGTCTTTCTATTTGAAAAACCAGGGATTCTTTGTGTACGCATATTTACGAAGTATAGGTGCAGTGGAGTGGTTGCGGGGGTGTAATTAACAGGGATGTCAATCTCCTCGGAGCGCTTTGTTGACTGCGGATGTGTAACCTCATTATGGCCTCACGACCAGCATCTGTTCCGAGAGCCATGTTGATCTCACTATCCCTCGTTCATAATGGCACATGGGCCTGCATATCTTTTTCCTTCCAGGGTCCTTATGCAAAAATATGCGTGGCGGGACGCGGACCATGACGTCACTCCCGCTCGTCATCTTTACATTAAGCTTTCTCATCACTTCACCTGTAAATAAATTTAGCCTCAGTGGATGGTTCTGCTGACGAAAGATGCTGATGGAAGCCTTTTCAATTCTCAGGGCTAGGAACTTTTCCGATCTGCGGCGATTGGAGGAGGACGCGTTTCCATGAAAGGAACCTCACTTGATCCTCTCTGTGTTTTGGTGTCGCGTCATACTTTCCACGGATGTATGAGAGCGCATAGCGGAGAGTGCTGGTGCTATGATCATGCCCCGCGTTAAACGAAATGAATTAAGAGAGAAAGTGGTATTCCGGCCAAGTGCTTTCCCTTTTGGTGAAAAGCCTTTCCAAGAAACTTTTACGCTGAATGAAAGTACAAGAATTGAGCGAGCGGCCGGATTCAAGGAGCCAAATGGTTCGTGTCGGTTTAATGAGCCGTTTCCGCTCCTCTCTCTCTCCCTCTCTTTCACTTTCCCTCTCGCTCTCTCACGTCTCCTTGGAGTCTTTCTTTGTGCCGCTCTTTTCCTGGAGATTCCATTACAGACTCTGAGAAGAAAGAAGAATGATGTTTTTTCTTCAAGGGACTGGAGAATAAAGGGAGTTGGTTGCCACGGGAATGATAAAGGGCAGGAGTCAGGAGAGTTGGCTTTTTGATTGGAAAAATTAAAGCTCATTCGCTCAATTATGTGCCACTTGTGACTGAAGGAGACGTGCCGGAAGTGACTCAGACATGAGCATGTACCGCCTTGGAAACTACCTCATACGCTGTTGGCTGTTGGTAATTAACCGTCTTACAATTTGTAGGAAATATCATGTCACAAAAAACCAGGGAATCACCAATCCACGTTGTCCCGTTACCGCGTCGTACCACAAATTCGCCGTTACTGCATTCGTACCACAAAACCTTAGGACACTGTCCTAAGGTTGCATATTAAATTGTTCTGTCCCTGTGAACATTTGGGAGAGAAAAATCACCCGTGGAAAGGGAAAGAAAAATGGAAAGGTTTGTTTTCTTGCCCGGAATGAGGGAAATGTAGACGGAAGTTTGTAAGGAAGGTGAGTAGTTGAGAATGCAAGCAACAATGGTGGAGCAGTTGTAATAAAGCTCCGTGAAGGATGGAAATGAAGAAGTAAAAAGTCATAAAAAAGGTTCCCAGTAACGACATTTTGTTTGGGGGATAATTTGCCTACAGCCACAAGATGCGGAGGGATGTCAAGAAAGTTTCTGTGCTCTTGTCTCCGCCAGAACCTTGTCCTGGAGTCCCTGTGTCCCTCATGAAGCCTCCCCTTCCCATGCTTTTCCATCCCCGTCCCATTCTCATACTTTCCTGCAGGGGAGAAAAAGTGGGGAAATCTTTCCATTTTGTCTCCCACCAACTGTGGACATTTTAGTGCTGAATGTAAAAAAAGGAAATCGTGATTGAGGAAGGAGAATAATAAAGGGGGAAAGTTTGGAGTATAACTCTCGTATTAGTAAATAGACGGAGGTAAATGAGTCTCTGGTGAACCAAGAAGATGAGGCAGAGTCATTTCGGCCGAGCATCGCTCCCTTCCCTCATTTTCTCGCTCTTCGTAATGAGCAACGGAGACGTGCAGAGGGAAAAAGTTGGGGGAATCTAATTAAATTACGACGGCATTTGTACTGACATTTCCCTGCCAAGTGCGTACGAAACTAGCAATCAGACAGCGAGTGCTACGATTGGCTTCCGCTTATCTCCGCTTATCCTTTCGGCACGCGCTTACTGGAAGACGTACAAGGTCAGCATTTATGCAAAACAAAATGAGACAAAAGAGGGGCAAAGCTACTTGGAATCTTGGAAGTCTGCTCCTTATGTAATATGTACATACTTATGTGAGCACTCACTTCCGGTGTCCGTTTGAATCGCGTGGTGTGGGGATAGCAGATCTTATCAGCTGGAACTCAACCTAGCAATAGGACTGGCAAAATCCTAGATCGTCCTTTTTGCCCATAAAGGACGATCTAGGACACTCCTGCATTGTGGAGTGGCCTCCACAATGCAGGAGTGAAATCAAAGTGGAGAAGGTGAGGCGACCATAATCATAACAATAAAAACAAGTTTGCCCAACCCGCTTCGCCTCGGGAAAATGGGGAAAATGCAGAAATATAATCAAGATAATTGCTCCCTCTTCAATCACGTGAATGGGGATGTGAGCGGGGAGCATGGCTGCGCCATGGGCTTATCCCGTGACATAAAGGCTAGGGGTGGAAGGCGACACTCTCAAATCATACATATGAGCCTTAATCTCAATGATTATCAAGGACGGACAGAAAGAGCACGGGAGGAAATTGAATCCTTTCGGATTAATCCAGGAAATCTTGTTGTTTGTGCTCGCACTGAGGACAGACGGGGCTAATTAATGATCGGCCTACTTTTTGCAATTAGTGAACCCTCCAGCTTGCTTAGCTTTTGTGTCCGTGCTCGAATCTCCTTTTCCCGTCGTCCCACACGGAAGGAGAAGATCCCTGGGAGGGGCGGAGGAGACTTGCTCCTGGATTGACTAATCTCTGGCTCAGGGAGAAAATTGACTAATGTGGAGAAATGAGAGTAAAAAGGATGAGGTTAAAGGTTCGTGTGTCTGGAGAAGATTTCGCCATTCTTCCCCTTCCTCCAGCCAAAGATGTGGCCGGAGCTTATTTCTTTGCTCGGCCTGGCTGGAAAATATCATCACTTTCGTGTCATCTCCCTCCTCCTCCGTCAGAGCTTGTTTGTTTCTTCCCAAGTCTTATCTGGAAGGAGACAGAAGAAGAAAAACTTGAGAATAATTCCGGCTGGAGCAATGTAGAGAGCAGAAGCAAGAAGCACAGGTTGGCTCTGAACGGGTGGCTGTTGATTTGAGCGTGTCTTAATTTTTGGAAATAAATTGTGTTTCATGTTGGAAGACGAGATAAAATGACAGCTGGAAATAAATTATCAGATTAAGCGCCTCATGCACTGTACCCGCGGCACTCAACACGAGATGACAGAGGGAGGGAGCTGGGAGAGGAAAAGGAGAGGAGGAGGGAGGACTCTGAGGAGGTGACGTGAAATCCCTTAATTAATCAACCAAGCAGAGTTAGTCCCAACTAACATGGAAGACAAGGGAATATTTAATTTGCTATTCCAATTCTTTACTTCCTCCCGTCCTTTGGGAGGAACCAGTCCTATATTGGCCATATAAACTTTGGCACTCTCATTGTTCACTCCAGTTGTCCCTCCGCGCTTCACACAGTCCCGAAGTGTGTTAGTGCTCGTATTGTTAGCAGTCCTTAACTCTACCTGTACCTGGCTTCGTCTGTCATGGGTGTGCGATGAAAGCTTCTTGCTCCCCAACAAAGGTCTATGGATTGAAGCGTGAAGGGAGAGAGGTTAGCGTGAAAGAAGCCTTCCACGCTACCAACAATAAACCAAGGGCTACGAAACCAAGAAGACTTGCGAACTTTCATTGTTTCCAAGAAGTGCTGACGAATAGCAAGCTTCTTCTTCTCTTGCGTCCTCTGTACTTTTTCCCTTTTTTTCAGCCCCCAGTTTTTCCTCCAGACTTTGATCACTTCACGGAAATTCCGTCCTCGATTTCCCTGCTTTCCATTTACTCCAGTATGGAATTGCATGGGATGGAATTTTTGCGAATGTGACCCTCGGATTCCATAAATATGGCTGGAATAAGGTTGTGTTTATTGACAGTGTCAGCAACCGGCACCGCTCCACACTTGTTTACTCTGCCAATTCTCCCCCATTGGATTATAGGCCGGTGAGACAGAGCGAATAGCAGTGCTTTGTAGATGTGACGTTTTTTTGAAGTGCCAGATCCCTTCAAATATGATGATGTTCATGCTCATCAGCAGAGTTGTGCCAAGTCTGCTGTTATTGTAAGAGTAACGTGTTTTCCAGTCTGTATTCTCAAGTTTTTTGGGGTCTGCACACATCTTACTAGCGTGGAGTCGGCTGGGGAATGAGGACAACAAATCCAGCATGAGAGAGGTGAGTTACTTCTGCTCTGCTTCTTGGCTCAGCCGGAGAGAAAGTGAGGTGAAGATTGAGAGAGAGAGAGAGAGAGAGAGAGAGAGAGAGTAAAAGTAGTTGAAGGAGGAGATAAGAATAAAAAGAGAAGTGTAAAAGTTTTTTGGAAAGTGACTCGTTCTTGGAAACGTGAAAGGTGTACATGTGCTGGGTGACTTTTGGAGATATAGTGGGAGAGCTCCATGCTGAGAGCATGGAGAAGAGATGTGCTACAGTGACATATGCGAGGAGAGAGCGATAAGCTAAAAACTCTCGCCATTCTCTGGATGGGCCTATTGTCGTGACGTTTAATGGAAGTCGTGAGAGAGAGAGAGAGAGAGAGAGAGATGTTGGGACGTTGGGACGTTGGGAGTATCAACTCTCCGTAATATTCCGTTCCTTACGCCTCCAACACACTTTCAGATGTGTATGTATTTGTAGCATCAAGGGCTTTACCCCTTTTCCAGCTGCCAATTGGACGAGATAAAAGAATGAAACTCTCCTGCTACTCACAATATTGTTTTCCTCCCATTTCACACACATATGTAATATGTACTCCCCTCCTTTTTTCGGATTTAATCATTATACCCGTCCTTTCCTTCCTTCGGAGTGAGCAAGTACTTGGAAAGGATATGAGAGGAAATGGCTCAGCTCATATTGTTGCGACAATAATGGGCCCTTCCTTGTCAGATACCTTTTTCTCATTTTCTGAAATGAGAGTTGTGCTCCTGATGTTATAATGTTATTGTTTGCCATTTTGAATCTATAACTACAATAAGCGAACGTGCTCTTTACGAAGCAGAATTGCAAATTGCAATTTTTTGTGAAACTTTTTACGGTTGTGAAGCAAGTTGTTTATTCCAGCAATCAGGTTTTCAGAAAGCGGCCATGTTGTCCCTTCCAATGTCATTTTCTTGTTGATTTCGAGTCATGGACGTGGCACGAATCTTTAACTAAATTAAACAGAGGGAAAGGCGGGCTTTGGAAAGGTGAAGGACGATGCATAAATGTCTCCGTGTGGAGTCCCACAGAATGAGTCATGGACTTGTATTTGGTTTCACGTGATTTTGAAGGAAGGCTGGGAGCCACGAGAAATGGAGAGGTGCAGCGTGCAGCCACGGGGAATGGATTATGTGCAGCCGCCAAAGGCGGTGAAAGTCGAGCCTCTTTTTCTTCTGTTCCCTCGTGTCATCAACATCAATACATTGCTCCTTATGCCCCTGAATAAGTGATCCTTTTCCCAGACTAATATCTACTCTGCTGGTAAACCCGACTATGCATTTATTTTTAAAATTTCCCATTAAGCCGTACCTGGCACGTGTGGCCGCGGGTTGGGGTGAGTGTCTTTCCCTGCCAGTCTTCTGCTGGCTCTCTCTCCAAGTATGACAAATGAAAATTGAAGAAAATTATCTTCCGTTTGTTCGATATTCATTTTCCACGTTTCCGCTCTCATCATCACTGACAGTGCTTAAAATGCTCGCCTTCGAAATCAAAGGATGTGTGTGCATGTGGTTGCTGAGAAACTTTAGCCTTGTTGGAGGGTAAAGTGTGCGGGTCAACCTCGCACGGAAGGTCTGGATGGACAGTTAGTCTAGAAACTGTGAGGCGCATTGCGCTCCAATTGGAAAGGAATGAGATTGGCCGCCTTTGATTTGAAGTCACCCCGCTGCATACATTGTCAAGGCATCATCGTGGGAAAAGATCTCAGGTGGAGAGCCAAAGCTACGAATGGCAAACGGAAGATGAAATTGGTGTGTGAGAAAATCAAATGAAGCTTTTTGTATGCGGAGAGAATGAGAGAGAGGCAGGGAGGGAGACTATGAGACTAATTTGGATAATTGTGGAGGTTTGAGCACCCTTGCTTTCCCCTTCAGCTTCGTCACCTCTCAAGAAGCCAATATCCAAAGACTTTCCTGTCCTCTCCACCATCTTCTCATGATCGGGACGCATCCCTCTCCTGCCTCATTCTATTTGCTCTGGAAGAATTAAGCGGGTCGGGATTGGAAAGCAAACGTGGCTGGCAGAATTTCCATTTACATACTCGCCGGAATGATTTTGTGCGAATAATATTGCCAGTGACGACAATGATTCCATTTTGTCTACAATTCTCAGAATGTCTTCCAATTTTGTTCCATATTATCCTCATTTCTTCCATATTACTTTCTCCTTCCCGTCCCGTCGCGATGCCATGCTTCCTCCCAAAGAAAGACAACACTCATGTACATATATGTATATATATATATATACAAGGATACGTTTCGTAATGTAGCCGACTTAGAACTGAGCCGACTCTTGAAGAGGGAGAGATGGCTGGGCCGGAACATAGGGGAAATAAACGTGGAAAGGGGGAAAGAGAGAGAGAGAGAGAAATGAAAAAGGAACTGCAGGAGGTCGAGCGAATTCTCCTACACAGCGGATACTTAATAATAATAATGTCTTTGTAATTGGAGGAGATAGGATACGGCTTATGTCTCTCGTCTGCACTTTGGCAGGGAAGAGAGGGAAAGAAAAAAGATGTAGTGCAAAAGGGTTTTTAAAGATAATTACTATTTTATTGCCGGAGGCAGTCAACCTTTTATTCTTTTTTTCCTTCGTCATCTCCTTTGCTTAAATACAAGTGTTGTCCTTTTCTCCTCTCTTGCAGGAGCTCGGAAAAGGAAAAAAGGAGGCGAGGAGCTGAATACTAACAAGGCTGGAGTGAATGTCTGCGGGCGAAATGTACTTTGTAAGTTGTTATTTCTTCCTCTTTTGTACTTTCTTTCTGTTTTTTCTTTGCTACTCACGGGGAGAGAGAGAGAGAGGGAGAGACAAAGAGCGAGAGAGAGCATGGAAGGATCCTAGCTCTTTCTTCTCCGACTAGGTGATAACCTACTTTTCCCTACACCCTTTTATTCTATTTTTTACCTCCTTCCACGCTCACATCCTCCATTTTTTTCTCTACTCTCGCTTTCCTGCTACACTCGAGACGATACACAAGTTGTTTCTACCAGAATTTGCTCTAACCAGCAGCTCTTGGGGTCACGTAAGTGCGGATCTGGGAATTTCAAAGTCTAGCCGGAAGCTACTTCTAGCAAGATTTTAATCGGATCCCTAAGCTATGTGTTTGGCACAATTAAAGTTCAATTCAATATAGGGAACCATGAGATGTTAACTTTGTGCACAAATATCTTGATCTACGTACTCGACGAATGCTAGCTGACAGTTCCTGACTCTCGCAAAAATCCTAGCGTGCAAACAGGTCTGGTATTTTTTATTTTCTGCATGGATCAACCAAGATCGTATATCAGGCTCACGTGACAAGGTAAATGAGATCCACGTGAGGAATGCAAAAGTACGTGATTTGACATTGATGAAAGTAATTATCCAAGTCTCATTTCTAGTCCAAACTGCTTCGCCTCTGAAATTGAGTTTTCTTCCGGAGAAGAAAGAGAGAAAAGTAGGTGGAACTCAGGTCACAGACTACATAGAACAGTTTATGACTCTCTGGCTAAATCTTCTTTGGTTCTTGCAGTACTCTTAGGTTAAAGTAGCTACTTCTATAATGAATAAGCACATAGATATGTACCTACATATGATCCAGCGACGAGGACGCCCTGCCCCTAACCCCTAACCGTATACGAATTGCACTGTATTTTGTTGGTTCTTTTAGAAAGCTCCTTCCAGCCTTTCATCGGCGTAATCCTGGCTGTTAACGTGCTAAGCTATCTTGGCCAATTGGCTTCATGATTCGTTGGCACCATAGGTCCCCTCCAACGTCTCTGGACCTGAGTAAATAAGCCTTTCCTGACCTTGATACTCTCTTGCAGGGGGAATAATTGAAGTTGATCAGAGGGAATTCTTATTTTCTTGTCCATGTAATGCCTTCTCCTTCCGAGATCCACATTCATGTACTCGCTGACTCAGAGCTGCAGAGCTCGGGGAGTTGCACCTTGTATGCTGTCTGCATAGTAAGAGCTCAGATTTAGTCTCAACGTCACTCATGTTTATTCGAGAGGCCTTAAATTAATGCTCGGCAGCAGTTTGGCATAATTGGTATTTGTTGGGACAAACGTCCATGGATTGCAGCTCCTTGTTCTCCGTCTTGTCACTGTCATTCTTATTGTTTCTGGAGGAGTGCTAGAAGCTAGAAGGAGCAAAGTGTGGAGCTTTGGTGGGGGGAAAGCCGCACTTACCACGCATTCACTCTCTCCGCAACGTCTTGTGACTCTGAGTTAATCTTGTAATTTCATTGTGTTCATGGACATTGTAGGACGTGAAGACAGCGAGAAGAATCGCGGGAAGGAAGTGTTGAGAGGAATCCGTCTGACCGCCTCACGTAGATTAACCAAGGAAGACAATCGGACGGATCGGAATCTTCCTGGCTCTTTCCAAATCTTTGTGGAAAGCTGAAGGAGCGAAAGAAGAGACTCGCTTGTATCATTTCCGCAGTCATGGCATGCTCGTCCAGCAGATTTCGCCTCTCACACTCACACTGACGCTGACGCTTCGCCCAGTACTGCCGCGATCCACTGGCCAACCCCAAGCCCAACCTCGCGACAATTCATCTCCTTTTTTTCTCCGCAACTTGGAAAGGTAAATTGTTGAGAGGAAATATGATTGAAAGAATTTAGAGGAATAGTTACGTAATCTTCCCTAATCCAGTCTAGGAGTTGATTTGACCATTCCAATTGAATGGATGGATAGACAGACAGTAAAGCTTTTGGCTTTGCTGCTCGATAACTTGAGTGCACGTTTTAGCCTAATTGGCTCACTCTTCAGGTCATTTAAAGTATTGAGCGGGCTTCACTGCCGCAAGAGAGCAGCACAGTCCATTCTGCCGCTCTATTGTGGTTGTTTGGACTTTTGTTAATGTAATGCGACCCTGTGCTGGTGGAATAAGGGCCAGTGAAGTCTTTTCCGCGCGTTGTCTCGTCAAATCACCTTCCCTATACGTATGCGGCATCCTCCTCTAATCCTAACTGCTTTTAGAAACACCTTGTATGGTATAAGTTGTGTGGAGACTCCTGGAAGTGGTTGACTGATCTTCTGGCCGTGTGGTTTGAGCCGTTGTGGTATCTCACGGATTCTTGTTTGTTCATGTCTTTGCAGATGAATTCCACCTCGCCCCTTTGGACAGCTCTAGGCTAGAAAGGACATTTGGACCGGACTCGGACAAAGTTGTGTAAAGCTTGGGTAGATTTGCGTGGAAATAGAAAAGAGAAGGAAGTGTGGGAGGCTGTCCCCGTGATCGTCATGGACAACCTGTGGACGCAAATGCTAGTTGTGCTAGTTGTGCACGTAGTGCTGGGCCAGGCCATCTGCCCTACTGGATGCAACTGCAACGACGACCAACTGCATGTGGAGTGCAAGGAGGCGAATCTGGACATTGTGCCCATCACTCTGAATCCATCGATCACTCGACTCAATCTGAGGCACAACAAGATCAGGAGCATTGACACGGGCTTCTCCTTCTACCACCAACTCACCTCCGTTGACCTGTCACACAATAACCTCATCCGAGTTCTTCCGGGGAGCTTCAACGCGCAGACCAAGTTGATCACGCTCCTCCTGAACAACAACAAACTCGCTCAGATCTCCAACAGCACCTTCGGCTCGGGCTTGAGCGCCCTCAGCGTCCTTAATCTGAGGGACAACTTCATTGAAGAGATCCCCGCCGGCACCTTCTCCTACACAGTCAGTATCGAGGATTTGGATTTGGGCAAGAACTCACTCAAAGCCTTGAATTCCTCCTCCTTCAAGGGACTGAGCAACCTCCGGGTGCTAAAGATAAACAATAATGAGCTTGGTGAAGTTCCGGACGTGTTTTGCAGGAAGGGGGACTCCTCCTCGGAAGTCTCCCCCCTCCCCCACTTGATTGAACTCTTCATGGGCAATAATCCGCAAATTCGGAAGCTAAAGAGCAACGGGTTTGCGGGTGTTAAGAACTTACAGTTGCTTGATCTCGGCGGATGCAAGATTGATACCATTGAGCCTCACGCCTTTCGAGGCCTGGACGTTTTGCGGAAGCTCGTTCTGGTGGACAACAATTTGAATGTGGTTCCTACCACGGCCTTCCCCCCTCTCGGACAGCTGGACAGCTTACGACTGGGAAGGAATCCTATAACTGAATTTGGAAGCAATGCCTTCCAAGGTCTCGGCAGCTTAAAGACTTTAGAAATGAACGGTGCTTCGGAGCTACAGATTATTCATAAGGATGCTTTGGTCTCCAACTTGGATTTGGAAAAGTTTGAATTATCCATGGGAGCGAAACTCGCTGCCCTTCCGCCCAAACTCCTCACTCAGCACCCTATCAAGATCCTCCAGCTCAAGGTGCCTCCACTTGTCCGGATCTAACTAATCATATTTAGCTATGTGGTGGTCACTTTGAGCAAGAATCCCTGTCTTTAATCCATTGTGCACTAATCTATGTATTTCACTTTCAGAACAACGATTTGCGAAGCCTTCCCGAAGACCTGGTCAATTGGCATAATCTTGAGAAGCTGGAGGTGGAGGGGAACCCTTTCCACTGCGTCTGCGAATTGCTCTGGCTGAGTGACTTGCTCAAGGAGGACAGGCTCAAGAACTCCTCGTCCTTCGTTCTCTGCGCCGAACCCCAAAAGTTGAGGGACAAGAAGTTGACGCTGGTGTCCAACAAAGACCTCAACTGCTACCTGAACGGTCCGGTCCAAAGAACGATTCTGGGCGTGTCCATCGCCTTGGCCGTCATCCTTCTGGTCGTGTTCTTCTTCCTCATGTACAAATACCACGACCGGATCAAGAACACGTGCAAGAGAGGCTTCCGGCGTCCGGCACGGAAGAACCACCGGAGCAGCACTTGTGTGATCCCCACAGGGAAGGACCGCGAGATGGACAATGCGACCAAGAGCTCCTTCTTGAGTCAGAGCCAGTACCCCTTCTCGGACGAGGAGTTCGCCATCCGAGCCTCGCTCATGAGTGCGAGTCCGCCGCAGTCAGCCAGCTTCCTCCAGCATTCCACCCTCAACCCGCCCCGACACCACGCCAGTCACCACAACAGCCTCCGACACGGGAGCAACCCCGCCCTCCACCACGCCCTCCACGCCCAGCACCACCACCACCCCGCCAACAACTACGGACCACCCACTTACAACGAGTACGACACCCCGCACGTGAACCTCAGCATGAACTACCCACACTACCCCGCGCTCCACGGCGACCACAACCTCGCGCGCTCCCTGCACCACCCCATGGTCAAGCCCATACCCATCACGGAATTGTAAGCATAAACCGAAGGGGAACCGCCGCCCTCTCCACCCCTCCCCTCCCCCTCCCCCTCCCCCGGTCAACCCCAACTTCCTTACGAACATGAAATTATTATTAATCAACAGCGCAACTGCGCAACAACAATAATTCATAGTTTTATATTCCAATTATTAGATGTTAATATGTATACATATGTATGTACTTGTACTTGTTCTATACCATATACGTGCATATATGTAGAATTATTTCAAATATTATAATACAATACATTATATCTATTTAACAGTCGTTACGATTTTCATTCCTCTTATTACCGCCTGTCTTGTAAATACACGTGTAAGTATGTAAATGTATGTACAATGTATTTAGTTACATCAAGTCACTGTGAATATTTCCCATTTCCACATTTGTTTTATTCAAATACGACTTTTTTCTGTGGTTGTAGCGAGTGCCACCGTTTTCGAATTATTATATCTCTTTGTCTTCGTCTTGTGTGTATGATATATGCAGTGTACTTTACACAGTCCTCCAGGGAGTTGAACGAATAAAGAAAATGCAAAACTTTACCAATAACCTCGCCTCAGCAAGTCCTCACTCCTGACTCCTCAGTGTCCTCACATGGCTCAGGAACTGAAGAAAGCAGATGCAGGAGATGTACTAACAATAAGCCTCTTTTGGGCGTCTTTCTTCCCAGCCATGGGCAAAACATTGGATCAACCGATTACTGAAGCTGAAGCGAAGCTTCACTTCGAATTCGAACAATATGCATTGTAGTTCTGAGGCTCTGACCTCGAGACGTCCTCACCCCTTCTCCTTCCTCTTTCCTCACATCGTCAATCATCATAATCACCGTCACTGCCCACTTGCCCAGTGCAGTGTCCAATCAGTCATTAGCACCAGGGTATGATTATGTAATCCGAGAATACAAATCCCGTGGTAAAACATATATTCATTTAATCCCGTAATCACAGTCCGCACATTCAGGGAAAATGAAATAATCCGTAAGTCCGGAAAATTTTAATATGGGATTACGGATTATTTTGTTTTAAATTTGAAGTGATAGCGCATATATGCGCGTAAATACACGTATAAGTATCATACGTAATATTATAATACGTAATAACTAATAACGTAGCAATTAGCAATGTAATTCATAAAAGTTAAATTTTCGGCTCTGAATTTTAGGAGGGAAAACCTAAATAATCCATAAACCGGGATTGGGTTTTTTATAATCCGTAATCCGCCGACTTGTGAAAATCGTAATCCGAATCCGTAATCAAAAAACACCCTCTTTGTCAAATGCATAATCCCAATCCAATGGCCAAATAGACTTTGTAATAATCCGAAATAGCTACCTACAAAACTACGAAGTACAAACTATTAATCGTGAGAAGTGCAGCATTATAATTATTATACATACATAGGTACAATCACATAAATGGGATTCAAGTATTTGCTGTGCTACCTGTTCGCTATTCCTGCGTTTGTATTTTGTATCCGTATCGCAAATCGCAGTATCCCGGGCTGGAAAACAAGGAGGAAGTTTTAGTAGTTACACGCATGCAAACATGGCTACATGGCAATAAAATGTAGAGGTCACCATGTAAGGATTATACATACATGGTACCTTTATTCGCTACATAGCAGTACAAGCAACAATGCATTCGATGAATAATTTTATTGCGGATCTATAAAAAATATTATTCCCAGGATTCGACCTGGATCGGTGGAGTTATGACAGTTTCTCGATTTTAGACAAAATCTATTTTTTCGTTCCGCTTCCTTATGGAATTATGGATAAAGATACTAGCTATATGTGGGTTTGTTTTTTTGAAAACGTCCAGCGGCATTTTGGGTATGTCAGCCTAATTGAACATAATGGTACGGACTTACGATTACTGTGTTGCAACCATAGGGAGTATGTAACACCAGAAATTTGAAATTTTGAACTTCCGTTCTCTCCAAATTCCGGGTTTTTTGAAATAACAAAATAATTTTTTGAGGGTCAATTAAGCTTTAAATAAAAAAAATTGTCTATCTCAAAATACTCTTAATGCCTATAGGTATTAATAAAAAAAACTAAATTTGAAAGTTTTTTGAAATTTCACATGTATTTTTTGAAATTTTGGATTAAAATTTTCGAAATGTCCCTCGTGGTCATCCGGAGATCCTTGTGGGTATGAAATACCCACAAAGAAACCTGGAGACCCATATAAAGAAGAAAAAAATTCCAGATGACCGGGGACATGGTCAAAATTAATTAAAACTTAAAACCGAGTCGGTTTTAATTCGGTTTAGCCCTTTGAACCTGTGTGTATACCCGTCATGTCGGAGTGGATCATGGGCGGAGTCCGTTTTCCGGTAAACGGTATCACTTCGGTATCACGTCCAAACACTATCCTGCTAATG
>JAQGBT010004155.1:0-17375 GCA_034698585.1 Disparrhopalites patrizii | reverse complement strand
AGAAAATAGAAAACATATAAAAGATAAAGAAAATAGAAAACATATAAAAGATAAAGAAAATAGAAAACATATAAAAGATAAAGAAAATAGAAAACATATAAAAGGGCATAGAAAAGAGAAGAAAGCATAAAAGATAAAGAAAATAGAAAACATTGGGCAAGGAAGTCAGGTAAAGTCAGAGAGAATTGTAAGAGACAGGAGAAAGAAGGAAAAAGCAAGAAAGATAAATAAATGGGAAGTGAAATAAAAACAGAGAAAGTGAACGATCGACCGGAAGCAAGCTAGGGAGCGGGAGAAAGCCAGAAAGAAAGCGAGAGTAGAGAAGAGTAAATAATAATATTTAAAAGTGTTGAGCCTGGGAGAGTCACATTACATTGAGCACACCTACATAAGTACATTACTTACCCATTTTTTTCACTAGGAATAAGCCCTACCACCGAACGAAAGTGCCTAACACTCTCCCCAGACATTTTTTTTTGTGCCAGTAATAAAAAAAAAAAGAAAGTCAACTCTCCCTCACACTCCGTTTCCCTCCGAGAGTCCACAAGGATTCTGGTAGTACTATGACTTTTTGTAGGGAAGGCTTTCCGCCCTCCTTCGGCCTGGTGGTCGTCATCCGAAATGAGATTGTCACCTAATCTCTACTTTTGACGACAGGGCCGGCATTCAAACTCGACGGAGACTATTCCTCTTTTTCCCCCTTCTATTTTTCAACGGGGTATGGAGAAAGGCTGAGAGGAAAGTGGGGATGTAACGACTCCAACAGGGTGACACCATCCTACAAGGGGAAAGTCCTTTCTCTCCCAACTGTATTTTACACCAAGTCAGACGACAACGAGGACATGTCAAACTTTTGGGGAAATTATGAAAAAGCAAGGCACACACTACTACTCTAGCCAAAAAAAAAAAGAAGAAAGGACGGATAGGGACAAGAGTGTGAGAGGAAGGAAGAAGATGAGGAAAACTTGTGTCAACAACATCAACTTTATAGTTAAAACACATTTTCATACTTTCAGCGGAAAAAGTTGGGAGGTAATGGATGGTAGGAGAAGTATTCACTCGGATCCCATTGTCTCTTCTCCCTCCCTCGACCTTTTAGTGTAAATATATACGTAGAGGGAGAGTGAAAGCGAGACCCCAAGATGTTCTTTTTTCGGGTGAAATACTTTTTTTTTCTACTAATATACACACTTTTCTTCTATGATAACATCCTATAATTTCTACTATAGAGGGAAAGCACACAAAAAAAAAAGATGTATGTGGGCCGAGGAAGATCCATGGCAGGAGGGGGTGCGGAGTTCCACTAATGAATTGATCCTTCACAACTTGTCTTCTTTAGGTAATTCGCGAAGCGAAGGAGGAAAAAAGAGCAAGCTCTTCCCCAACCGAGACTGTTATATAAACAAAAGGAGATGAGGAAGCAGAAGGGGACGACATACAAGGCTGGCTCTCTTAAGACTACGTTATTATTGCTAATGTCTTGTAGATTGTGTCTGCTGGAGAATCATGTTAAATCTAGCTTAGGATAGATACTTTGAGAGATGTTTTTAACATCCCCACAGAAAAGTTTTGCTGGAGTAAAAAAAAAGAACACTTTCTCCTCGTGTTCCTTCAGGAGAAAGTGTTCGTGGGGCGAGGGAAGCATTATAAAGTGCAGCGTGTCATGCCAGTTAATACTTGTTTACGTATGTTTAGTTTGTGGGGCAAGGGGGGGGGAATTTTCTTAATTTGTCTGCGGTTTTCTTTCACAAGAGAGATGTAGCTCAAAGCCTACAGGGTTTTCATACTTCCGAAAAATAAAACTCCTCCAGGTTGTTTTGCATGGTTCAAAAGCTTTTTTTTTTGTGGTATAGTTTAAACAAAACCTTTTCTCCTCATGTAATAATTTCCGTAGCATCTTGCATTACATTTTGCTGGGAAAGAATAAAAACTGGGGAGAAACTTCAAAGTATTGATTGCGTGGAGGTCTCAAAAAACATCATGTTTTTTAAGACTGCACACACATGTGCTTTGAATGAGCTCCGTCAAAATGAGATGGAGACTCCAGTTTTTTTTTTACATTGGTCGTAAAAAAACGAGGATGTGCATAGGCCTGGAATCCTCTGATGTTCCGTGCTATACAATGAACTTGAGCCGCTTGAGAGTGTATGCACAATGCACTTTGTGGTAGTACTTCGTCCCACAATCTAATGATTGTACGTGACCAGATGTATCTTGCATTTGTTTTTACTTTCCACGGATTCCATTTAATATTTTTTTCGATGAAATTTCCACAAAGAAATTGCTGGAGGTGTTCTAAATAAATGTTTACAAGCTTTTTAAGATCCAAACGAGTAAAAGATAAGTCCAAGAATCTTCGACCCACTCCGCGTGTTCGTATTTGTATTTACTGGACAAAGAAGCTGTACAGAATACAGACACAGTGGTGGCAGTGTCATAATTTTATTGACAGGATCCCCTGAATATCCAGACGAAGAAGCATGCAACACGTTTTGCACGGAAAAGTTGAGCTACTCGCTCCTCCGTGTCTCCTGTTGCCTCTTCTGCTCCAGGTAGTTGAGCCTACAAGAAAAAAAACGGTTGCAAATAAAAGGAAATAAGAAAAGTTTGACGAGTTCTATTTTACTGCAAGAAAAAAGTTTTGAGAGAAAAAAAATTATTGCGAAAGTGTGCGGGTTGCATTCTTTTTTTGTTACTACGTGAGCATTTCAAGTGGAATACAATTGCTAATACGATTTAGCCGACACTATACATACAATTCGTTCCACACACAGTACATGCATTCTTTGATGCCACCAGAGATGTTGGTGGGTGGAAGTCCTTTTGTAGGGCACAAAAGTAATGCGTCGTGCATCAAAATTAAGGATGTTTTGGGCTGGGGTAACAGAAAACAAGCCGAAAAAAAGTTTCTTTGAAAAGAAGTTGTGTATAGAGGATAGTTTGATACTCACGCCAAGTAGCAGTAGATCTGAGTCCATAGGAGAGACTTGGTTCCCTGAAAATTGAGGCCGTCCATGGCACGTCTGGAATGAAAAAATGATGGTAGTTACTACCATGATCCAGAGGATTCTGTTCATTTTTTATTTTACTAGATGTCACAGAACAATTGAAACACTGCTTGGTCCTGAGCAAATCTAGAAAAGATGTATTAACTGGTGATACATCTTCTATTATATTGAAACTTCAAGCACTTCGAGCAAGTTTCAGTCTTCCCCAAGCGTATTCTTTCTCCAGTGAGTAATCAAAACATTAAGCAATCACTATTCCAAATTAATTTCAAACAGAATGGTATTAGTATCTAAAAATTACGTTATTCGTCATAATAAATGAAATTGATTCAATGGTATACTCTATGCTTTCCTCAGGAAAACCTCAGTTCGTTCTGTTCATTCAACTTAACAACATTTCCTCGTAATTCAAAAAAAAAACCTAGGGAAGGGGGAAACTGTAGACTTCCGGGAAGTTTACAAACATTGTGGTTTAGACATGAAAATGAGTAATTTGACGTTTAAAATGTACTGAAGTAACTTTAATTCATTGCATACCGCATTTTCCCAATAATTGTGGGTTTTTAAATTTACTTTTAAGCATTTATGCTCTCCCAATGTTGGTAACATTCCATTTTCATTACACCCTCACTTGTTTTCGACTTCGATGTCACCCATTCTTCTTACGGACTGGTAGAGACATGGGGGTAAAAATTACATTTTGAATTCCAAGCAAGTCACTCAACTGGACACGCTAATGACTTTTTAATTTTTTTTTTGCCATACAAAAACTAAAAGGAAAATGTAAAGGAAACTTCTTGACAGTAATGTGATGGCTTTTGTCACGTTCTATTCGAGAGAGATTTGTTACTCCAGAGAATGACATTTATGACATGTGCCGTTAACATCCATGGCACTATTAAAAATAAATTAATATTGATCCCAAAAATGACGTAAATAGGAAATTAATTTTATGTAAAGTTGTTCAACCGGTGACAGTTGATGACCTTCAACCCTCTAGCCTATTATAGTTTCTGAGTTTTTGCACGGAAATCCATTTAAACATTCGTGTCCTTTCAGTTTGCTCTGCAAAACGACAAAAATCCCACAAAATCGCGTCAGGTTAATAAATTCATTAATTCTAATTCACACTATCTGATGCCGCAGATTACTTCATAGCATTTACGCAAAAGAACTTTAAAAAACGAATTTCGAAAAAGGGCTGAGTTACCTTCCCGGGTGACTGTTCACCCCTTTGATTATCCGTTCCAACCAAACCCAAGTCTCACTGACAGGGTGACGCAATGCTTTTATGTAACCTCGTGCAAAAACACAGTTGTGCAACTTGTGATAATAACTCATGGCAATTGCATCTTAAATCACTGCTGAACTTGGAAACAATATTCTATTCGATAAACGAATGGAAGTCGATTCTGCTACGAAACTGGGTCGCTTCGAGGTCGACGGGAAAGGCCTTCGACGTGCTTTCAAAGCCGTTAATGGTCTCATTTATTGTGTCGCCGCCGGATTCAATCACTTCCTTTGACTGTTCCTCTTGAAATCCCGCTGCTTTTTCCATTTTCTCATTGTGCTCCACACTTGCTCCGGAACCACTCCGAAACTTCGATTCCTTTCTTTCCCCTCTCCATTTTTTCCTGTACAATAACATAAGAAATGCTCCTGAATTTACTCAAGGACGGTTATTCATCACAAAATAAAGTGCATATCAAGGGGAACCCGCAAATCCGATTACCTGCATGCAGTCTTACTTTAATCAAATCCGATTGTATTGCAAAGGTAAATAGTTAATTCATCTTAAATCAACAGGGCCTCGTGGAGATATGATCATATTTGATTCTTCAGCCCCCATAAGGCTTTTAATTCCCAAATATGTGGTCGAAATCCTTGATGTTTCACAGTTGCAGGTTGTCTCCACTTCCAACGATGACACAGCGACCTTGTGTACGACTTTGAGACCTGGAATCATTTGATAAAATATCATATTCATTAAGATATCATTTACACACTTAATTAGCCATTTTTTATACCATCAGAAAACCCATCGGGGAAGATTCGTAATCTTTTTCACGTAAATTAATGTAAATGTAAACAGCTGATTTGCATGAAGTTTTGGAATGTAAATGCTGATTCGAAGGAAAAAGTTAAGAGTACTGATATTGTACAAAGTCAAAGTCACTAAATCTTGACACGGGCAAATTATTTGGATCACTGTTCATTTAAATTAACATGAACAGAAGAGAAAGGAAGATCGAACGTGTCTATTGAAGTCGACAAGTTTAGTTTTACTTTTGGCATGTCTTGTGCATGTATAATTAGTATAATATGATCAAAGACTTTGTGAACCATATCTTGATCATTTGACTACCGCGTTTATGCAATCAATATTAATATTTATTCTGGTTAAAGTTATTAAAGTTAATTCTGGAGTACCTGGAGAAAACTTTTGTCCATACTTTTGAATGTTCACTTGTTCACTTCAAACAAAAACGGAAAATGCAAAAATAACTTTTAACGAGCGCAACTGCAATTGGGGATTGGGAACAAAAATCTAATTTGAAGAGAGGCGGGGTTGCCTTTGTTTTAGTATAGAAAAAAAAAGGAAACGCAGAAATAATTGTTCCAGCAAATGCTGCAACCTGTGATTGTGACCCCATTTAAAAGAGTACCTAGTAGCCTATTAGAAAAATATAATAGATACAAGGAAAAATATTGACATCAATAGTGCCAATAGTGGTGACCCGATATATCCGTTTATATCGTTTTCAGACTAGAGTTTCAGATAGGAGATCCGTAATACGTATCATTAAGCTAAAATACGTACAGAGCTTCGGAAAACTTTATCGAACGCTTGAAGAAAGGAACTCCGGCACGACGAAGTTTTATTTCACCTTTGCCAACGAAAGCATCACGCTTAGTTTAAAGCAGTTTTATCTTTCCTTAAATTGAAATTAAGTGTAGCAACTTCAACATTAGTTGGTTGATTACTTAGATTCAGTTCATTGGAGCAAAGTCGGAAAACCGTTTAGTTTTTAATTGCATTTAATTAAGGGTGTTATATTTATGGCCGATGTGTCACTTGCTGGCACGTTTAAGTGAATCGTTACCCTAATCATTATCCTTTGACTCCCGTGACCTGGCGTGTTAACCTAGCATTTGTATTCCATTGTAGCAGCGACATTATATCTGGATTTGGGAAAGTTTCAAAAGGTCATTTTTGGGTAAAACACTTCAGCGAAATGAGCGAAGATCAGTTGAACGGTGAAAGAACTTTTCGGGAGACGGATGGAGAAGGAAGAGACATCAAATTCAGGCCATTAGCAGTAACAAGGGTAATTAAGTGTTTTTCATTGGTGGAAAACTAGTTTACAAATTGTTAGTTGTTCTGATTGTTATGATTGCCGATTCTCTCAGAGTAAAAGTGTTGATTAAATAATGTGCAATTCATTATTTGAAGGCTTTAGAGTTTAAGAACCATACCAGCCTACAGTCCTCTCGAGCAAATACAGGAAGCGCAAAAACGGTGGCGGGTACAACGCTTTGAGATAGCGCAATCAATTTTGAGGTGGTCAAATAGGGATATTTGACCGGGGGTCAAATTGGGGAATGTGAAGCACATGTTGTAACTTAGATTAGAGGCGTTTGGTGAAAAAAAGTCACTTTCAAAAAATATGAACTCAGAAATATGCTTAGACTGGTTGGACTTTAAAGCTTTCATTTGTTTCTATTGTAGCCTACCATCAAATTGGGGCGTCCGCCAAAAGTAAGTGTATTATTTCGTATGTGTATTTATTTAACTCGTACAATTTTTTTACCCAAGAAGAACGACATAGTATCTGTTCGGATTTAACATTAATTGAATATCACTGATTGTGTTCTTTTCATCGTCATTAAGAGCTACAGTCTTCGTTCTGTGGATGTGGTGAAGTTGACCAATCTAAACAACGTCAGCCAATCGTCAGCCTCAGACTCCAACTGCCAACAACAGGTCGGTAGTTCCGACAGCCAGACTATGAAGAAACCTACGGGAATTCTCATTCCAGTGGGAGAACCTATCATCGGGGAACGGGTCGGACCTGGCAATAAGTGGGAATTGTTGGGATGTCTCTGTTATGCTTTCGGACTAGAAAGCCTCTTTCATTTGTAAGTTCACACTCGTTTCTGCATTTTGTAAACGTGACATTACGAACTTCTATTATTTTGATACCTGTATTTTGGGATGGGTCATTTCCGTTGACCACTGTGTTTTCCCGCAGGCAGTTATCACTCAGACCAGGAATCTCAGGTGCTGACTTAATGATTTCATTCCGTTCATGTTCCAAAGTAGCTGCCAATATTGCTCCGGATGTTGTGAGATGGTCAATAACCGTGCGAACGCTTGACAAATTCCTGACACCTATCGATACCAAAGGTGAGTAAAGGATCGTCTAAATGTACTGTTTTAGCATTCGTGTACTGGTATCCATTCGGTATAATGGGCTTAGAGAGCGGTTAATTCGAGCATCTATGTCTTTTTGTACATAGTGTTGACAAAGGAAGGTGAACACGTTCAACATTTTGTGGAAATGGATACTACATTATACAAGATTTGCAGTCTCGAGTCAATATACAAGAATGTATCCGCTTACAGTTGGAAGATGCGTCAGAGTGCTGTCTCCACAACAACTGGATCCTGTGATGTTGTTCAGCTGGAACTTGATTTTAGCATGGATTTTGGACCGAGAAGTGAGGTTCCTTGGAAGGCATTTTCTTGTGTACCTTCACTGGAGCCTGTTGGCAAATTACGAAGCTTCGGAGAAACCGAAACAATGATACTACAGCTGGCAAACGCTGGAGTGCAATCATCATCTGAAACCCAAAAACCTCGAGCTAAAAAGCCTCGCGTTCAACCGTCTTCAATGTACGGAAGATCAGTTGACCTGATTGTTGGCATCGAAAAATCGGAATTTCATGTGTACTGGAAAATTTTAAACGGTAATACACACTTGGTTAAGAAACCGGGAACGCATAGCTGTACACATGCTCAGGTAATTAGTCGTTTGTTTTAGATTACTGTCCCGCATTTCTCAAGGAGGTAGAGGGGAAAGAATCTCCTGTTGTACTTCCCAATTTATCGTCCGGTGCCCTGCAAGTTTTTCTCGACGTTTTACATAAATACCCTCAAACTGCGAACTGCTCCTGGCTACGGGGAATCGATGCTACCACACTCAAGGAAGTTCTTCAACTGTACCAGAATTATAACGTTAGCTTAGGAAAGGAATTCGTTCAACAGTTGGTTAAACAAGTTACTCTAGACCTAGCGCAAGCTTTGGAGATGTACAAGTTTGGGTACGAAAACGGATTGCCGCACGTTGTTCAAGTTTGTATCCAATTTTTGAAAAGGTTGGTTTAATTATCAATTTTACTAACCTTTGTTTTGTTTTTGTGTAACATGCTTCACTTTACTATTTTAGTTTAAGCTGGATGCTTTTAGCAGTTTTTCATACGCACATGGACATACATGAATATTGTTAGATAATTGTTTAGTAATTTAAATTAACCTTATTTTCAGTAATCCACAACAGATGAACGAAAGCAGTGGAAGGCGTTTGCTGGAAAAATTAAATTCGAAAGTTCTTGCTTCAATTGTAGCAGATTTGGTGTGAATGCACCAATACAAGATCGAAATCAACATCTTGCTCTAAGACAAGCAAATTAGAGAGTTTGGCAAGTATGTATTCGAAACACAGCCTTTGTTATTTGTTTTTCGTGTTATATGTATGTAAGAAGCTTTATTTTTTATTGGAGTGTCGAATCTTGCTTATTTGTTCTAGATAGATTTACATATTATGATTTAATTAGGTTGGTAAAACTCTTCGACATCCTCGAAATGAACATTAATTTAAGACGTGAGGTATGTAGTGACGCCGTAGATACATTGACTAATCACAGTTCATATTTATAATGAAATGTCGACCACCACCGATTTTACCATTAAGTCCATATTGATAATTAGAGCCTTCATTACATAATAGATTCTACGTATATTGTGTTTGTATAGTTAAATAGACTGCCATGGAATACGATTGAAAAATAAAAAAAATTGACACATATTGGAAAGTTCAACAAAAGAAATTCCACTGTCCAAATAATATTTGTTAAATTACGGGCCTCGAGGTTTGGCACTCCCTTTTTCTTGAGATTTCTTCTTCAACTGCTTCCCCCACTTCTTCCCATTTTTGTTAAATTTCTTTGGGTACGGAGAAAATCTTTCCTTCCGGATTTTGTTCGCCATCTCTTCCTTTGGAGATTCCGTCGATGAGGTAGTTACAAGATGCGGATCGTGTTTGTAATAATGGTGAAGAACATCATTCGATTGTTTCAGTTTGCTCATCCGAAGTATGAACTCGTCAAATGTTTCATATTCAGAGTTGATGTCCAGGTCTGCAATGGCAGGTCGAATAAATTGTATTGAGATTCCATGAGATGCCCTGTTAACTTGACGCCCATGTATTATGTGGGTGGTTTTGTCGACTTCCGCGGACATCGCCGCTGCTCTTCGAATCGTCACCTTGCGAATGTCTTTCACTAACCTGCCGTCCAGCCCAGGGAAGGTCACCACCTGTAACAAATTAGAAATATGAAATCTCTTTGCCCAACTCTTTGTACAGCAATAAAAAACAACAATGAATTTTCAGATTTCTGGAATTTTAGGAAATATGGTTACCAAAAGCAAGAGAATCAGCAAGTCTGTCATCAGCTGCAACTTCATTTTTCTTTAGCCAACAAAGGTCTTTCGATTTCGGACGCTTACGTATGTGTAAGCGAAGGCCAATAAGGAAACGAAAGCGTGAAAATTTTCACATTTGGTAATCAAACAATAAAAGTATTACATTATCATTGATGTATTATTGTTATATTGAATATTACCGTCGACACTGCTAGCTTCTACGTGTAAACAAGTCATTAATCGATCAGACAATTATCATTAACAATGATTATTGGGAAGCAGCACGGGTTTCAAAACTCACGAATTTCCTCCAGTTTCTTGCACTGTAGAAGTTTGATGATATTATATTTGTTATGATGGTCACATTAACTATAAAATTCGTCGAACCTAACGAATAAGCCTAACGATTTTTTGTTTAGCAATTTCAATGCTGAGAAAGTTCTTTGAACGTCATCTGTACGTAAACGTTCGTTGCTTCAAACCTAGAATTTTAATTACGCAAATTGTTATTACGTCAAGTCATTTCTCAGAATTCTAAATGCGTTTCCAATTGTCATGGCTGCACATTTTTTGTAATAAAATTAGTGAAAGTTTCGGGAATTGACCTGTATAAGCATACTTGTCAAAGTATCTCACATTTTAAGCACTTGAATTTGAATTTAGTTAACTTTTGTTTGCCTGAGAACGTCAAAGACTCAGAGGACTTAGCTGTCAATCCTGGTATCCCTTTATAATAATAAGTCAACAGTTAGTTTTAGTTGTCATTGTTGCCAATTATCATCAAGGGAATTTACGATTCCGAAGTACCTACTGATAACCTGATTACCCTGATGTTGTAAGCCGAAAGTTTCCAATTCGCGTAGATTTGTATAATATTTCAGTCTGCTAAAAAAAAATTTGAAGACAACAATGAACAGCAATATTTTTTCCCCAAAAACTTCCGCTTTGCCCGGCTGGTGGGGGAAAGGAAAGAACACGGAGATTGCCAAGCCTATAACAATTGAAAATAATTTTGTCGGAGTAAGAATTTCGGATGACAAGATTCCAACATTTTTGTCCGCACTCAAATTTTACATGTCCCCTCTGGGGTTTCGCTCATGTCTATTCCGGGAGAACTTCGATGATGACGAGGTTAGCAATGCGTACCCAATTTTCTCTCATAAATTCAGAGCTTCGGTTAGCAATAATTATCTTAAAAATAATGAACTTAACAACAATTTATTTAGCTATTCCAATTGCTGCAATTTCTGAACCGTTACTGCTGGATCTACAAGAAGACTCTCGTGCCCACGTCTGTGCCCGGACTCTTCGTATTCTATAATTGGAATCAAACGGAATTCCGTTACCAGCGTCACCTGCAATCATCTGGACTCGTAAATCGCCGCCGAGCATCTTCCGTTTTGGGCGACTGTTTAGCAACGAAACGCTGGAGAGGAAATGACATTGCAATTCCAAGGAATATTCCAGACCAGAATTTCAATTCGTTTAAAAAAGAAGGGATCCATTACTTATTCCATCCGCAAATCCTCCAATTCGACCCGGGCTGCACCCTTCAACGACCTCCCTACAAGAGACATGAACGCTGCCGCTGTGCTCTTCCTCCTCGGAAATTACTCACCTGGAGAAATTCGAATAACTTGCTGTCATCCGGAAATAAGGACATCCGAAAATGCAGTCCTCCAAAGGTCCCCATTCTCACCGCTAATTTGCCCTTCAAATTCCCGGAGACCAAACTCAACGTTCTGGTGAGCCCCAGCGCTAGGCCAAGTCGTTGCCATCCTCCCGAAAATCCCGAGCTAAACTACGACGAATACCTACAAGCCAAATCAGATGAATTATTTCAAGAAAAATGGGAGCAATTTCTGGAATGTAAGTTAACTGAACAGCGAAAGAGGAAGGCTTATTTGGCCAGATTAGAAGATGACACGAGGGAAGTGGACATTGATAAAAAGGAAAATGTTGGAAGCACCATTTGGAGTCCTGAGTCCAGCCTGGTCGAAAAATTGATCGTCAAAACATTAAAATTATTTCAAGTGGACTCCAATTTGGAAGAAGAAAGAGTGTCCCAGGTAAAGAAATGGCGAAGGAGGCATCCCTTCAAAACCCAAAGATACGACCGGAGGTCAGGAAGATCGCAAAACGAGGTGAATGAAGAACATTTCCAACGGGGAGATCATTGTTTTGGCGAAGTACCAATTAAGATACGCCGCAAAAGTGGGGTCATCCTCACCAAAGACCTTTACTACTGCAACCCTCCGATTTCTGCATTGGACTTGTTGGTGAACATGGATGGGAATGAATGCTTTGTCAACGAATTTCGGGTCGGTCATGAACTCTTTGGGCACGTGACCTTTCATGGGGAAACGAATGTCTTGGACGTGAATCTGGACGAAATTAGTAAGGAGTTAAGGAGTACTTATAATGTATTATTATATTCACCAATATTTTTTTCTTCTGAATTATATTTTCTAATCATCCAATTTTTCCCAGTTGTTTTCACGCACAAAGAATTTGACCTTTACCCGAGCGAGAATGACGGGGAGGAGGCAAAGATCGGGGCGGGATTACGAGTCCCGGCCACCGTTGTTTTATTCCAAGTTTGGCCCAAGGACAAAAACTCCCTCGGGGGAAGACTCATAAAGGACCCGGCAGAAATTCGTCATCTCAAATACGAAGACCTTTTAAAGCGATCTTGTGACCGGATGAAGGTCAAGTTTGCTTACTACAAGCCTGAGGCAGGCCACTGGTCATTTGAGGTGAGTCACATAAGCTTTTTTACTTGCTTTGCCCTCCATTCCATGTTAATACTGTGCATCCATGGCATGTCTCACTATACCGCTTTCTGTCCTCCAGTAAAGTCTATGATAACTATAATTATTTCTTTTAAGTATTTGAACTTTTTTTAAACCCTACATTATATTCCGTAGTTATACTTAATGTAAATTTAAACCTTTTTTTTTAATGTAAACCTTTTTTAACCGTGGACACTTTTTAAATGCAGATTAACAGCTTTAAGCTCTAAGAAAATGATGGACACGGGAATTCAGACTAACACCAAAACTCATGGCAAGGAATAATTAATGCATTTCGTCTGGTAAATTGCTCCTTGAAACGCCCCAAATTTTTCCGACGTCCAACGGAGGTTTGTTAAAAATAATTTGAAAGGTCAAACAACAAAACCTCACTCGCCATAAGAAATGATAAGACACAATAAAGTCACACAATAAACCTTGATACAAAAGGGCCTATAATTCGTAGACAACGCTCTTTCAACGACCTTTGTAACATTGGTAGCTTGGTGGTACTTTAATTCGTGTATTTCCTGTATTTTAGTATCTATATAGACATTATAGGTGCACAATTTGTGTACTTACGCGGTGTACATTAGGTATTTGCATGAATGTTTTGAATATTTAGAATATCATTATTAATTATTATGATCCTTTGACGAGCACTTATGTCAGCTGACGAAAGGCTCCAAAAACCTCCAATAATGGTTGCTTTTTAGGAAGGTCGTAGACGGAATAGAAAGGTGATGATAACCGATTTTTACGGATTTAGTGACACTAACTGATGGATGATATACATATTTATGTCATTATTTAACCGCAGGGCATAAGCAAACACGAGCCCTTTTCCATCAAAGCTTATTCAAAAGGATACATTTACCCAGCCATTTTTTCAGCCTCCAGACAAATAAAGGAGCTTTATTTTTCCACTTTTGTCAGTACACCAAGAAAAGTACGCGACAAATAAACATTTGGTAAGTACAAATGTTTTGAATCAGTGTCAGACTGTTGTTGAGCGCAGAGGTGCAGACCACAACAATTGTCGAACTAAATCAAGTTGTTTTTAATCAGTTATTTTAAAAGTTACAATTACAAGGTTCATCACGAACATACTACAGTCTTAATTTTTAGATTAGATACTGTGTTAAGACTGCCAACACGCCAAAAATACTGGTCTGAATCGTAGTTTTTGACACTACCAGTATATTTTTAACATTTTAATTGTGTAGACATTCGTTTTAAAATAAATAAGCATTCACCACGGCTGAGCCTTTGAAAATGGACGAGTCCTACAATTCGGAAGGAACGGTCCAGGTTGATTTACCTGAGGATTACCTGGATCCGAAATACGATTTAGTGCAGGAGAAGGTGACCTTAAGGACCTACCAGGCCATGAAATCCTACGAATCTCCGGTCCATTGGGTGGACAATTTGGAGGATTTGACCATCGGGAGAATCTCGAGGGCCATTCGGTTAATTTCAGATGAGCTGGACGGGAAGACGGAGGGTATGGCTGATCATGTGGGGATGACCTGCATCGTGAGGCGAGTACTTCGCTCATTCTTCCTGGCCCTTCTGCATCGCTTCGAAGAGTGTAAGGAAGCCATTTCCAAGGCCTCCGATGAACTCATCTACATGTGGAAGAACAAGCGTGTGAAGAAGGAGCATTTGGTGGGTCTAAATCATCTCTTGGGAGGTGTCATCCTTTACAATCGCCTTCAAGAGCAATTTCGACGGGGACAATTGACCAACTCATCCACCTCTACCGGTGGAATGACCCTAAATGACGACAACTCAACTCGAGCAGTGATAGTTTTCGCCCAGCACCAATTCTTGTGGTGGATCCAGGGCAAATGGGCTGATAATTTACTGGACCAGGTCAGTTGTTGAGCTTTGATGGTCTTTGCAATTTAGGAAGTATCTTGTCTAAACATTATCCGTAGGATACCACAGCAATTCATTTCAAACAATGTAACAATTCATGTACTTTTTTCCAGGTGATTGAACTAGATCCAGGCTTCCACTGGTGGTACGTCTGCAAATACGATGAGTGCTGTGCTAAGCGCAAGGGACGAGTTTTTCCCGTGTCCAGAAGTCCCTCCGAAGACGAAATTGTGGCTATCTGTAAAGGTTCGTCCATAGAGTTCCTTAAGGAGTGCTTTATTTTCAGTTCGAAATTGAAATCATACTTAAAATTGATTTTTCTTGTCGGTATTTGGGCGGAACTCGAACTGGATTAAAAAACCAAGTAGAAATAAGTACCAATTTCAAGTTTATCTAATCAAGTGCCAAACTGAGCCCTCAAAATTGCAGGAGTACTCCAGAAGTTGATACGAAATCGAACTCATAATTGGTCCTCGCGAGGATAATTGCGATTTAAATTGCGACTAGTAATCAAGTTTTTCTAGATAAAATGACGAGGGACATTGTTTCCTGAACAAAAACAGGAGATTTGTAGTTTAGAACACAACTAAAAACGAGAACGTAATCCAAAAGTAAAAATTTGGTGCTTTAACTTAGTTTTATTGAAGGTTCTAGTTTCAGCATGAAAAATACTCGTAATTGAAATTGGTTTTGGACGGAGTTAGCAATCAGAAATCCGAACAGAACAATTCAAATAAACTTCTACTTAATCCAATTCGAGTACCTTCCAAAATCCCGACTTATCAAGTATGAGTTTGTGACCTATTTCCGAACTTGCAATTGAACTTGGTAGGGAAATTGATACTCGAAAATTGAACTTGAACCGATAAGGAACTCTATTCGAATTCCCGACGGTCGCAATAACTGATTGACATGCTGACCTGTTGGACTTGTTCATTTATTTGTCCAGCTTTGGAAGTTGCCCGGGCGGAGCCGTTAGTCCTCTTGTACTACTGCATGTGTTTGGGAGAGCTGATGCGAGCCAATGGCTGGAAGAGCGGCGTTAATTTTGGAGATCGGAAGTTTAATTCGGCCAAAGAAGTCCTGGCATTTACCACTTGCACTATGGTGTAAGCATTTCTGGATTAAAAGTCCATAATTAATGTTAATTTTTTGGAACTATGAATAATTGGATTGTGAATGTTTGGCAGGGAATTATACTCCAAGCTGAAGGAAAATGCTTGGGCGAATGTTCGCCTGGCCATGTTCTTCGCCACGATTCTCCCAGAGGAACACGGGAATATTTTGATGGCGAAGAAGTGTCTGGAGCGAAATATGAGGATTCATCCCAAGTGGCCGATATCGTACCGACGGATGGGAACGATTTTGTTCAAAGAGGTCCATTTCCTTTATTCTTTGATTATTTATTTATTTATTTGTTATTTTCAGTAAAGACCATAAAATTTGTAATTCTCATTCGTTAGGAGCCCACGGTCAGGAACGCCACCAGATTTTACGCGAAAGCCCTTGACTTGGAGCCGACGAATGTCATATACAGGATTGAGTTGGTCAAAGCTTATCTGAGTGCTCCGGATGAGGATGGCAATGCATTAGAAATCTTGCGTCTTCTGGAGGAAAATGATTTCTGGAAAGCAGATCGGGCTGAGCAGCACTTCCTCCGAGGTTGTTATTACTTGACTGCCAAAAGCATTGTTGACCAGAAAAAGCTTTTCGTACTGGAATGGGTCAAATCTTGCCAGGCGTCCGTTGATTGCGTAGACTTTAAGGTAACTTTATACATGTGATTTAAGGAGTTATTGGCATATGTAGTTCAAAATTAGAAGACTGAAATGGCATATTTTCTATTTCACAGCGGCTACCCGGAACAATCCATAGGTGGCGATGGGACCCCAAATTATTTGTTGCTCCAAGGATATTCCAAGCCATGGCTGAGGCAGTTGAGTCCGGAATTGTCTCACGTGACGATGAGGCTTTTGTGACTCTGGAAAAAACTTTAACAGGAATTAATCTGCCAAAACAGCGAAGGGAAAGGTCCAAGAAAGGTTCTGAACAGCCAAGGGAAAGGTCAGAGAACAGTTCTGAACAGCAAAGGGAAAGGTCAAAGAACGGTTCTGAATCCTCGGATGACCCAGAAAGGATGATGTCCAAGGGAAAAAACAATCGACGACGCCGCTCCAACAAAGGTTCGTCTGCCAAAGAATCGTCAACGTCATCCCCAACAACTGCAAATGGTGGTCTTCGGAAGAAATTTTTTAATTCCATTAATTCCGTCAGCAATGGCTTGAAAGTCATGGTTATTCGCCAACCCTTTGGGCCCGATGGCACTAACGGATTTGCTTGGCCCTTGCGCATTAACTGACCCGCAAAGACATAATGAAGCATTTTGTAGCAACTGCCATCTGTGCTCTTGATTTTACTATTTTATTAGCTATTTAAAAATCAATTTTATTCTGCAATTAACGTTTTCCTCGTTTCGGTTGACCTATTGTATTTTGTACGTATTGGAGTGTTTTTTATTCCTGGGTCAATTGTTGTTTAGCGTTAGTTAGTGCTGCCCTGATGTACATAATTAAAATTGATTCGTGTGGAAGCTGTTTCGCTCTATTGTACATATTTTAACTGTCGTGTCATACCTGTATCTGTATATGTATTTCTGCTGTGTGAATAAATGTATGGTAAATCGCAATTAAGTGTACCTACAGTTTAACGACCGTATAATTTAAAAGGTACCATTCATTTTGATTTATTTCCAATGATTTATTCTCTCAGTTTCATCGCTGTTAATGTAATGTCATCAGTCAACCATTCCACGCCTTTAAAAATTGTTTTTGATAGTACAAATGTCACCCCGAATATTTGGTTGAACCCTTGAATCCATCAATGGCAGGGCTTAACCTTTGGGAATTATTACAAATAGGTAGGTGTATGTAGAATGTAGATATACCTATTTACTTTATTATTTATTTAATTTATTTATTTATTTAATTA